>AFRA01000226.1:0-39962 GCA_000223055.1 Claviceps fusiformis PRL 1980
TTTAATTAAGAACTTAAATACTTTAAGTAGTTTAGTAAATTTTTAATGTTAATAGTTAATTATATATTTAATGCTTAAATTTTATTATGAAAAAAAAAGATTATATATTATTTTATAAATAAGTATTAATACTTTAGTTATATAATTATATTTATTATAAAGTTTATTAATATTATTATTAAAAGGATTTTTAATAATAATATAAGTAACTTAAATATTATTTTTTAATATTTTAAAAACTTTTAAAAATACTAAGCTTTTAAAATTTATAGTATTAAGTATTATAAATATAATAAGCTATTAAATTATATTTAAAAGCTTCATTATTAATTAATTTATAATTATATTTTTTTTATTATATTATAGCTTATAATTAATAAAAAAAATATTTTTATTTAAATATTAATAAAGTACTTATATTTAAATACTTTCTTTATTATTATATTATTACTTTTAAAGTTCTTTATTAATACTACCTTTTATAATAAATTTATAATAAATAGTTAATTAAAAAGAAACAAATTAATAAATATTAATAAAAATATTACTTTAAAGCTTTATTAAATATAAATATTATAATAAAACCTTTTAATTTTTTTATTATTAAAGAAAAAAAATAGTTAAAAGAATTAATTAAAACAAAAAAAAGTATTAATATTTTTATAATAACTTAGTAAAATTCTTTAAAATTTAAATATATTTAAGTTATTAAGTAAGCTAAAGCTTAGGTATATTATAAGTCTTTAAAGGTATTAAATATTATTTTTAATTATACTTATTATAATTAATATAACTTAGCTATTTATAATAATATTAAGGTTTTGAAAGCTAGAATTTAATAATATTTATAAGCTCAAAACTACATAATTTAAAGTAAAGATATTAAAAATAATAAAAATAAAGCTATTAAGAATTTTATTATTTTATTATATATAATATTATTAAAGCTTATTATATTAAATAATATATTATTTTTATTATTATAAAAATACAATAATTATAATGCTTTTAATTAAATTTATACTATGTTAATTCTATTATATTATAAAGAAGATTTTAAAAAATATATTATAAAAAAGCTTATAGCTAAAAATACCTTACTTTAGCTATTATAAAATATAATATAGTTATTATTAAATAAAAAGCAATACTTATAATAAATAACTTTAATAAAATAATATTATATAGTATATAGGTTATATATTATATAACCCTTAGTAGTAATATATAATATATAAGCTATATATTATATAATTCTTTTCTACTAGTTAAAAAGATAAGGATTACTTAACTACTATATAAATTACTATAGGCAGCTAGTAACGGATGTCCTTAGCTACGGCTAGCCACATTTTTTGGTGCCGAATACGCCAGAGCTGGTGCCCGATAAACGGTCCCATTTTTTATCAACTTCCAGCAAGACCCTTGCTGGGTCACATGGTCTCAATGTTTGTGTCCGGTATTCTCGGCAGGAGTCAGTCAGTCCAGTTGTACCTGGCCGCTTTTCAACCCAGCCCAAGACCCACGCCCCCTATGAGCATAACGGCGTGCGCAGAAGAGACCTTTGTTTTATTCTTCCATTTTTTTCCTTTTGGAGTGGCTCCTTTGACTGTGCATCAGCTGCCATGCAGGACGTGTTTGGCATTATCTCGCAGCGCCGTAGGCGTCGGCGTTCCCTTTGTCGTGACTCGTTGCAGGCACTGACCTGAATAATCCAAGATTAAAATGACCCAACCCCAACAACATTATGCTACCGGCGACCCAAGTCACCCAACGCTACCCCGCATTATGGCTCCTCTTTCCCCGGTTTCCCCAGGTTATTCCAATTTCCGTGTTTGCTCGCCCCAGTCTCCTCTCCACACTTTAACCATCGTGCGATCAGTGAGATCAATAATACTTCATTGATTGGCAACAGTGATTACGCTCAAGACAACGCTCCTCAGACCAAATTACACCAGACCAACCACACCAGACCACACAGCACCCCAGCCACCCGGATATAGCTTTCGTGGCCGAAAGAGATGGCATCGGCTTACTCTCCGGCTGGGCATTGGCCGAGCTACCACCTTAGCTCGCAGGGTTGCAACTTGCAAGCGGCACCGTTGTCAGGGGGTGGTTGCTTTCTTGGGCTCTGAAACAGGCTGTGGATAACTCGATGGCCTACCACAATAGGCAACGTCTCCTTCGACTCCTACGCCTCCTACGCCGAGTTTTATACATGGCCTAGCTTGACGCATGCGCACCTATCACGACCCTTGACTCCAGGCTGGATAAAGGTTGGTTCAGGTGTCACGCGCACCTCCCCCATCTGGACGGGCAGATCGCCGTACAACGCCGTGACATCGGCCGCACACTTGCCGAAGCGACACATGGTATAACTACCCCGCCGCCTCTCCCTTCTACTCGCCCTCTCGCCCTGGCGATTGATCTGATCCTCTTCATGCCATTCAGAAACCATCCACCCTCGAGACCAGGAAAAATGTCTTCTGGAATCATGGAGACCAAGGAAGAGCTGCACCAGAGCACTCATGCGCATGTCCAGCACTCCGAGGTTCTTAAAAACCAGGATCTCATGAATGATGCCTTCGATGGCGAGAATCGAGAACATGAGCTCGGTGTTTGGGACGCCGTGAAGAGCCACCCTTGGGCATGCTTCTGGGCATTCACCATGTGCTTCACCATTGTGAGTCGAGATTCATTCATCCTGACGTTTTGAGCGGTGGTACATTATTCGCTACTTTTTGCAACAACATGAAAAGAAAAAACGCTAACAACAGGGAATAGGTGATGGAATCATTCGACATGTTCCTAAACGGCAACTTTGTCGCACAAGCCGCCTTTCAGAAACGATACGGTATATACATCGAAGGATCAGGCTATACTATTGAAACGAAATGGCAAAGTGCCCTCTTCCAGGCTGGGCAATGTGGCGCCTTTGTTGGTGTTTTCCTCGCCGGACCCATCACCGATCGTCTTGGATACCGCTGGACCACTATTTTGGCACTGATTCTGATGAATGCTACCATCTTTGTGTCATTTTTTGTAAGTCCTTCTTTCTCGCAATGACGCCTGCTGTCTAATTTCTGTCTAATAATATAATATGCAGGCTGATTCGCTCGGTGTTCTCGTGGCTGGTCAAGCATTAGAGGGCATCCCGTGGGGCATCTTTATTGCGAATGCCCCGGCTTATTCGAGTGAGATCGTTCCTCTTCCCCTTCGAGGCGCCTGCACGGCAACTCTTCAGATGAGTTGGTCCATCGGCGGCATCATCGTTGCCGCCATCACTCTTGGTTTCAACTCTCGCGTCGACGAGTGGGCCTGGAGAGCGCCTCTGGGCTTGCAGTGGATTTTCCCCGTAGGTCTATGAATCATCTCAGGGGCTCGCGTATCATGGGCTAACTTTTTTAGACACCACTTCTGGTGCTGATGTTTTTCGCTCCAGAGTCACCTTGGTGGCTTGCCCGTCGAGGCCGTAAGGACGAGGCCCTACGCTCTATCGAACGACTCGGTGCAAAATCCAAGGCGCATGCCCAACAGTCGCTTGCCATGATTGAACGGACTGTCGAGATTGAGGCTCAATCGGGCGGCTCACCTTCGCTTCTTGACCTCTTCAAGGGAGTTGATCTTCGAAGAACAATCATTACCTGCTTGGTATATGCTTCGCAAAACTTTGCTGGCAACTTGATCGCCAACCAAGCCACCTTTTTCTTTGAGCGTAAGTCGTCGACATCAACTTCAACAAAGAAAAAGATTATAAACAGAAATCATGTAAAAAAAGAAAAGAAAAACTTGCTGACCCTCAAAATTAGAGGCCGGAATATCACACGATCGTGCATTCGAACTCAATCTCATTAATTCATGCCTGGGACTTATTGCCAATACAGGTTCTTGGTTTCTCACTGCTTGGTTCGGTCGTCGAACCATTTACCTCTGGGGCACCGTTGTCAACATTACCTTTCTCTTCATCCTCGGAATCTGCGCTTCGATTCCACAGAACTCGGCTACAAACTATGCCCAGGCTGTTCTAGGTATCCTCATCTCATTTGTGTACTCTGGTGCCCTCGGGCCCATCTCATACACGATTATCTCGGAAACGTCGTCGGTCCGCCTTCGTGCTTTGAGCACTGGTGTCGGCCGAGCTGCCTACTACGTCGCGGAGATTCCAATGATCTATCTCGCATCGCAGCTCCTTAATCCCACAGGATGGAACCTTGCCGGCAAATGTGGTTATGTCTGGGGCGGAACCGCTTGTGTCTGCTGGGTGATGGCCTACTTCTTCCTCCCTGAGCTGAAAGACCGTACTTACCGCGAGAGCGACATCCTATTTAACCGCGGTATTCCTGCCAGGGATTTCAAGAAGACGGTCATTGATGTAAGAGATAACGAGTAAAGACATTTCGATTTAATTTAATGAAAAATTTCTGTTGTGTTTGTATGCTCAAAAGTTTCCAAGTAAAATGACAGACGCGAGAGGTTAACCTCTCATGTCTGCAAATCTCATGTCTGCAAATAAGCCAATGATGATACTGAAAAAAATAAGTTTTTCCTGTTACGAGGTTATGAGTAGATCGCGGTACAGAGTTTTGCGCGTGCAACAAAACCGCTTTCAATGCCACATGATCAAGGGCTGCTTCAGAAGGAATCCGATTTCCCACGCCGGAAGAGCGAAGAGGGAGAGGGCTGGTCACAATTTTAATACACGAGTGTGCGAATTGTAATGTTTTTTTTTGTTGGCCATTATATATTGGAAACTTTTTGCCCATTTTATCTGTACCCGTATAAAACGCCATATCCGGCCTAAACATGGTCGGTAGAAGTCACAACCTCTTGCTTTCGCTCTACCTTGTCGACGCGTCTGTCAATATCCTGACCAGCCATGAACCTGGCGTTCTTAATGGATGGGACAAAGAGGGGAGCTTCTTCAAAAAGATATCTCATCTCCTCCAGCGGTCGGTGGGCGGTTTCAGGAAGAAGACACCAAAAGAACAGAGCATTTGTCATATTGCATACCTAAAAGTAAAGATTAACGGAATGCTATGACGATTCATGTTGGCAAGCACGGGAACTTACAATAAAAAGAATGTACCACCTCCAACCAATTCCAGTCTTATCATCGAGCGCGACTGACGTTGTTTGCCCAATCATGGTGTTGAACGCAAAGGACGCCATCGTCGCTATAGATACGCCCTTCGAGCGAGTTTTCATGTCAAAAATCTCGGCGGGAATGATCCACGACAGCGGCCCACACGTTGAGCTGAAAGAGAAATTGAAAATCCAAGTCACGACGATAAATGCCCATCCGGCTGCACCGCCTCCAGAGCTCGTCGAGCCGGGAGGGAACTGAGCAAGAAGAATTGTTGCAATAATGAAGGTGATGCCGTTGAAGAAATTGCCGCTGATCAGAGGCCAGCGTCGGCCGGTCTTGTCTATGAGCATCATGCAACAAAACTGGGCGACAAGAGCAATGACGGAGGAGATCATCTGGTACCGAAGCGTCTCATCTCCGGTAATACCGATCTTGGCAAAGATCCTGACGGAATAATACTGTATAGCACTAACACCAGTCATCTGAACCGAGACCTGAATGGCTACGGCAAGAAAGAGGCGGCGAAAGCAAGACTTATCCGTGAAGAGCTCGGCGTAGCTCTTGGCAGACGCTTCATGTTCGAGAGCGAGGCGCTCTTGGATTTGATCAAATTCGGCAAGCACCCAGGCGTTCTGGGTGTCGCCATGAGCATGCAGGTTTGCAAGTGTCTGAATTCCCTCCTCGACATGACCATGGTCAATGAGCCAACGCGGGGACTCGGGGAAAAACAGGATTAAAGCAGCAAGAATGATAGCAGGAATATTCTGAAGCCCAAGAGGGAGTCGCCACTGTGCAGAGTTGTCATCCGCAATGCCCGTAAAGCAGCCTAGAAATAAATGTCAGAGTCAGGATGAGAAGATTGGGTAATATCTAGGGACAAGTCTTACCATATCCGACTGCGGAAGCGATCAGAGCACCAACACCAAGCATGAATTGCTGTAAAGATGTGACTCGACCGCGAATATCTGGATGGCATAGCTCACCCTGGTAGACAGGGACGATCATGACCAGGAAGCCGACTCTGTTTCCTTAAACCATTAGCAAGACGCCACAGGAACAGCCAATCCGGCATGATTTGGCAACAACGAACCCAACTCCGGCGAGGCATCTGCCAGCATAGAGATAGTCGAGATTAGTGGCGCCAGTCTGAAGACTCCCACCCAGGATAAAGATGAGGGCTCCCAGCATGATAGTCCATTTGCGGCCGATGCGGTCTCCGAGCTCACCGGCAAACATGGCGCCGAAAAAGGCGCCACCGGTGAAAACCGACACCACAGCACCTCTGCTCTCAGTGATTAGCGTTTTATATATATTTTCTGTTTTTACTTCATGTTCTCTCTCCGAGTTCCTGAAACGACGTACATTTTTCCTGAATCATTCCCGAATTCGTGAAGAAAATGTGGCGAGGAAATAACCTCCGCTATGACGCCCAAGTCGTAGCCGTAGAGTAGAGATCCCAGTGACGCAAATACAGACACCAGAAACTGGTACCATCTTGGCGGAAGAGCCATTTTGCTCGAATAGGGTAGGCTGCTCCTGGAAAGACCAATGATGGAACAAAAAAAGTGACAGAATAAGAAGGAGGGGCGGAGACGTGAGGTCGTTGACCGGATATATGATAACTTTAGGTTTCCTAACATCGGATTCAAGTCGGCAGATGGAACATGGCCACATGGATAGCGGGTGTCCAGATACGTAAAAAATGGACTTTTTCGTGCTCGGCTAGTGGTCGGATGATCCCTAGCTGACAGATATCCTGGCTCTCTGTCAGCCCCAAGCTGCTCGAGCCCGGGGCAGGCGGACATACGGATCATTAGGACTCCACGAAACCCCACGAACTCCACGAAGAGCTGGACTAGTTATGGAGCCTCGGCAGATTCCAGTTGTACATCTAGTATGTCGCAGTCAACGTGACGTTGTTGGCTCTTGTCACGCCTGACCGGTAACTGTGCCGAGCCGCACCAATGAGATGGCTGCGCGCGACGCATAGTTTCTCTTGTTAACCGTGGATGAACTGCCCGACGGGGACTTCGGCGGCTCGACCACAATTCGACTTTTACGGTCTCCTTATGGCATGCGGTCGATATCATTGGTGCGGCTGTCTCGGACGAATCATCCAAGTCGGGTTTCGGCTCGGATCTATTGATGCATGACAAGAGGATTTGCCTTGTCCTTTCCATGCTTCAGTTCTCACGTGCATCTGGCACTTCCCCGCATTCACTCATCCATGCATCCGACCCCAGACGCGTTGCCTGCTCTCTCATTGTTTAGATCCACACCCTTCTTTACATAGCACCAATATCCAAATAAAACAAAACTCCAGATGTCCGTTCTAGACTTGGGCATTCTCCGTTACAGCCCAACGCGAGCTTTAGTCCATCGTTCAAATGTTCGTCGCGGATCCGCTCCCAGGCTCACGTGGCGATGTTTCCGCAACTAATAACATGAACGACAAGAGATTTACACTAAGCTAACCCACCCGACAGGGGCGGGGGGGGGCTGAGCCAATTGAACGAGGTCGGAAATGAGGATTCAAGTATTCGATCGTTCACGGAACCCAAGGGACTCAATGTCCGGGCTCCGTAGGTGGCGCTCAAATCGGCCGGTGCAATAAGCATTGCAGATGCTCGAACGGAACTGACTATGTCTGAGGGCTAGTTCGTTTTTCTGTCCAGAATGGGAGTGGTTCCACTGCCCGAGCTGCCGTGCCGGCGGTGCTGTGTAGCCATGACGGCCTCGCGTGAATTTGTGATGCTACATCTGGCTAAGAGACAATGCACTGCCGCGCTAGTCGTATCCCATTCTTCGAGGCATTCTAATAAAGCGATAGATCAGACAGTGAGGCGCTGGCTGCTAGCTAGTGTGGCTAATATCCACAAGAAGAAGCAATGCTTTTCCTATTTATAGGCAGTTATGTCGTTGTATACACGCTCATCTTAGATCTGGTTTCCATTGAGCACATCCTCACTACGTCCATTTTGAAAACGCCATGTTTGTCCCTACTGTGTTTCGTTTGTTACTCCTCTGGGGACTCACTTCCCCCGCCCTTGGCGCTCGGATAGAGAAGAGAGATATCGCAGACCACGCCGTCACTTCTCAATCTGTCTATCGTCCTCCCTCGAATTATCGGATACCAAAGACACTCTATGGACGAACTGTGCAACTGCAGGATGGAACTCTCCTTGCTACCTGGTTCGCTCACACTTTTACATGTACAATTTTGCCATGAACGCCTGTAGTGGTGACTGACATGATGGCACAGGGAGAACTACAGTCCTGAGCCGCCAATCGTCGAGTTTCCCATCTATCGTAGCACCGACAAAGGAGCCACGTGGGCGCCGTTCTCCAAAGTGACTGATCAGGTCAACGGATGGGGCCTTCGCTATCAACCCTTTCTATACGTCTTGCCTCAGAACATTGGTCAATTTCCCAAGGGGACCATTCTCCTTGCCGGCAATAGCATCCCGACAGATCTCAGCCGCACCAAGATTGACGTGTATGCTTCCAAGGACTCTGGAAGCACATGGTCCTTCGTGTCTAGTATTGCTCACGGAGGGCGTGCCTATCCCAACAATGGCGAAACGCCCGTCTGGGAACCTTTTCTCATGGTGTACAATAACCAGCTCATCTGTTACTACTCTGACCAGCGAGACACGGCCTATGGCCAGAAGCTGGTCCATCAAGTTTCATCCGATGCAGTCAGCTGGGGTCCCGTCGTTACCGACGTGACGGGAACCAAGTACACCCAGCGTCCCGGCATGGCCACAGTTTCAAGCCTGCCAAATGGGAAATGGATCATGATGTTTGAGTACGGCGGTGGCCCGAACCCTGCAAACAGCGGAGGTTTTCCCGTCTATTACCGCATATCCAGTAGTCCCTTGACCTTTTCATCTGCCAGCAACCAGGTTCTCAACGCCAATGGCAAAGTGCCCAGCTCGTCCCCTTACGTGACGTGGTCGCCATCCGGCGGTCCAAGCGGCACCATCATTGCGAACGGGGCCAGCGACAAAGGTGTTTTCATCAACACCAAGCTCGGCGACGCCAAGTCGTGGGTCTACTACGATAGTCCGGAGCCCGCGGCGTATTCGCGACAGGTTATGGTCATGGACAATCCGGACTGGATCTACATTATGAGCGCGGGCAACCTGAACCAAGACAATTTGGTTACGGAGACCGTGATGAAGCTACCAAACTTGTAGTAGAGAATGCTTGCCGATATGCTACCGTACAATAATACAATACACCCTGTAAATAATGCCACAAAAAGACTGGGGTAGCGCCTGCGGGGCGATGGTGAACCATTGTGTGGCGTGATGTCTGCTTTTCCTTCGGTTCCGAGAAGACTACACCTCCGTATATGGTATGCACATGTTTTTTTTTAAATGGCCAATTGTACATACGTAACGCTGCTTCATTGCGCCCTCGATTGAATATGGCACCAAAGGAAAAGGCAATTATTAACATATATTCAGAACGAACCCTGCCACCAAATATCCCGTAAGACTAGCGGATCCATTTCGGCCTTGTACTGGATAGAGCCAATATAAGTGAGCCTGTACTTGGGTTTCGATATAACACACGGCACAGATACATGCATGTACATACACAATTTTCGGTATGCATCAAGCACTTATTGCCTGATGCTGCATCTCATGGCCAATACACTTCCTCGTTGGGTAAAATCTGTGTCAAACAAAAAAAAAAACCATCCACGTGGCCACACGGCTATTCTGTGACCAGTCCAGTCTGCAGCCGGTTAAAAGGTTGCGCTTCTGTTATAGGATCTTGTAGCCGCCCCAATCCTGGTCATCCTTTGCGTCTCGCATGACCCTCATCCCTCAACCCCTACGCCCCATAGCCTCATATTCGGGTCCGGGGACCCTTCTTGGCCCCGCGTGCACGGGCATATGTACTTTTGATGAAAACAGCCTCTTTTTACTGTGGGACTGCGGGTCGGTTGCCGCGAAGTTGGAGAATGGATGCGGGGAAAGGTGTGCTTCTGCGACCGGATTTATATGTACTTGAGAAATACCCGTCGCCTTTGTCAAGAACCTTCTTCTTATTTACTGCAAACCACGGAAAGGGAAGGATACGGGGGACCATCCATCACTCGCCCCCTCGGCTTTGCATTTTTTTCTCCAGCCTTATCCCAAGACCACCGAGTCCTGATACAACACGGTCCGACCTTCCCCATGGCAACCTTTACTCCAGTGCCCGAGGATACAAATCCAAGTATATCCGTCCATCCCAAGGCCATCATATCCACCATAGATAAGAACATTTATGGCGGTTTTACAGAGTTCGTCTTTACTCTCCAGTCCCCGTGCCTATATTCGTGCGATGCAGAAAAGAAGTTTTATCCTTCAAAAACCAAGTCGCTGACAAGAGCCACCAGGCACATGGGACGCTGCATTTACGGCGGCATTTATGACCCTGGAAACCCTCTCTCCGATGAAAACGGGTTTCGCCGCGATGTAATTGACGCGTTCAAGGAGCTCAATTGTCCCGTCGTGAGGTATCCTGGTGGTAATTTCGTTGCAACCTACCACTGGCTCGACGGCGTCGGTCCCCGGGAGAACCGCCCAGCGAGGTGTGCTATTGCCCTGACCCAAAGACTATTCTTAAAACCGACGAGCTGACTCGGTGGTCTTCTTTTCTTTTCTTTTCTTTTTCTTCAAAAAACAAAAACAGGCCAGAGTTGGCGTGGATTGGTACCGAAAGCAACGAGTTCGGGACCGACGAGTTCATGAAATGGTGTGAAATCGTTGGCACAGAGCCCTACCTATGTCTCAACTTTGGAACAGGTATGTGACATCTCTGCTGGCCATGCCGTGCAGTCGCCCCAACATCTCTTTGCCAAGACACTAGACAAAGAGAGGGGAGGCGGGGAAGAAGAAGGCAAAGATGAAAGAGAAGCAAAAACAATGGCTGACACATTCAACAGGCACACTTGATGAAGGTATATACACGCGACTTCGTTTCGCACATCATGTATCCTGCAAGTGCTAATCTCGCCTTGATATAGCTCTTGGATGGGTAGAATACTGCAACTCTGACAGGAACAGCCACTACGCCAATCTCCGCCGCAAGAATGGCCGCGAAAAGCCCTACAACGTACGTCGTCCACATGACATGGATCAGATGGCGCAACCACGATTGGAATGCTCACTTCTGATTCCGAATAGGTTCGATATTGGGCTTTGGGCAATGAGATGTGGGGTCCCTGGCAAGTGTGTCAAATGACAAAGGAAGACTACGCGAAAAAGGCATATCAATGGGCGAAGGCGATTAAACTGCTCGACCCCAGTGTCGAGCTCATTCTGTGTGGCGAGAACGGTTCCAGCAGCTGGGACTCCTACGTCATCAAAGAATGCATCAAATTTGACCGCCACTGTCTCGGTGGAAGCGCAACTGCAAGCTTGATTGACCAGCACAGTATTCACATCTACACTGCTGGGCCCAATCACTATACAAATGTCACTGGTATGGTAGTTTTTTTTTTTTTTTTTGACATTCCTTTGGAACCGTCCATTGTATCATCTTTTAATGCATTCGCGCTTGCATCGACAAAGAAAAGCTTACCCGCCATAGCGCCTCGATCCGCGGAGCGCGCCATCGAAATCACGGCCGGCCTGATTGATCTCGCCCGCATTGAGAACGGAGTCCCCCCGACTGCGCGACGACAAAGAATCTGTTTTGACGAGTGGAACGTCTGGGATCCGGAGAGGGCACCGGGCGAGGAAGGAGGGGAAGAACGGTAAGTATATGTGTTTTTCTGAATCCCATTCCCCAGTCTGGGTCTTACTGCTCCGTGCTGACCAAAAACGCAAGATACAATCTTTCGGATGCCCTTGCTGTAGCCGCTTGGCTCAACGTTTTTGTTCGCCAGTCCAAACATGTAGGCATGGCAAACATTGCGCAGTCGGTCAACGTCATCTCCCCACTCATGACCACCAAGAACAAGATATACAAACAGACCACATGGTGGCCCCTCCTGCTGTTCAGCAAGTACATGCGAGGCTCGACGGTTGCCGTCAACGTCTGCTCGGGCGAGTACACGGGCGAGACGAAGCCCGCTTGGATCCGCGGCACCATCCCCACTCCCTGGCTGGACGTCAGTGCCGCTCTCGACGACAGCGGTGTACTGAACCTCGCCGTTGTCAATATTCACGAGGAGAAGGACTTTGTCACGGATTTGTCTGGTGTTCCCGGAGAAAGAGACGTCGAGGTGTACACCGTCAGCGGTGCAAACACGAGCGTCTCCAACACAGACCGGACAGAGGAGGTCTGGATTGAAGAGACAAGATGGAAGGCTAGCAGCGCGTTTACTTTTCCTAAACATTCATTCACATTGCTTCGATGGAAGGTGTAATTCTATTAGCTGAGGAGTGATGAGGATCATGAATAAATGGAGCAGCCTCGATTGATCGTCTCTGGTCCTTACAAGCCGGTTGACATTGCGCTCCAATATGCTATGCGTCCGATGCCATGCGCCGTACATGCCTACTTTGTTGTTAGACCGCGTAGAGGAGTGCCCAAGGAACTTGGAGAGGTGGAAGGGGGCCGCTTGAATAAGACGTTACTCACTGCCGGTTGAGGTCGTAGGTACTAGGACCACGAAAAGTCCCCGAAGATTGCGCTGGGTGAGGGCGCCCGGAGTTTTCTTTCTTGCGCATCAACGGAAGGGAAGAGTTGGCCTACCACGAGGTCGGCGCACGTACACTGCTGGATTGGTTTGATATTGGGCCAGAAGCAGCGGCCTGCTCTTGAAAACGCACGATGGCGATGCAAGGTACGGAGTCGACTACGGATCGACACAACGTGCAGTTCTGGGTCGGTCGAGCCATCCAAATGCCAAGGCGCCCAACAAAGGGCTGCGACCCCCGCCACCCGCCATCTACCTCATCTACCCCTTCCAGACTTTCAACCTCTCAATGTGCCCATGTGCCTTCCTCCTGCGAGTGCTGACTCTGGTCCGCCATCGGCCAGGACATGCATTTTTCTGCTTCCCTCCCACGCCAGACGCTGCATGAACACCGACGCAGCCCGAGGATACGCTTTACGCTAATGCTGCACCAGGCCAATTGAAACATGGGACCACATGAGCGTTGTACTTTATTAGCCGGATGCTTGTCCGGGCCCTTTGTTGTACCTCTCTGCGACATATGTACAAATAAGCCAGATGCAGCCTCATGCAGCTTCATGCCCGGGCTACCGAGAGACTTGGCACCCGTTGATGGTCCGTTATTGAAAGACTTCCACACAGTTCCATCCAGCAGTCTCCTCGCACCAAACACGGCTTGCATCTCCCACAGAGATAATTCCCATCAAGATGGATACTGCTCAAAACGGTCGCGCCCGTCTGCCCCATGTCCCACCCGCCGGCGTGTGGTGTCCAGCCGTGACCTGCTTCACCCAAGACGATGAGCTAGATCTCGACGTGCAGTCCAAATACTTCTCCCACCTTGCCCGATCGGGGCTCGCAGGCTTGGTGGTCATGGGCACAAACTCGGAAGCCATGTTGCTCACCCGCGAGGAGCGATCGCAGCTCATTTTCACAGCCCGCGCCGCAGCAGGACCCGACTTTCCCATCATGGCAGGAGTCGGCGCCCATTCCACCAAGCAAACTCTCCAGCTGGCCCAAGACGCCGCCAGATGCGGCGCCAACTACCTTCTCGTTCTTCCGCCCGCCTACTTTGGCAAGGCCACCACCATGAGCACCGTCTCGCGCTTCTTTGCCGAAATCGCCGCCAAGGCTCCTCTCCCCGTCATCATCTACAACTTCCCCGGTGTCTGCAACGGCGTCGACATTGACTCCGATACCATAACAGCCATGGTTGAACAGAGCAGGCTGGCAAGCTCAAATGGCGTGTCCAACATTGTCGGCGTCAAGCTCACCTGCGGTTCCGTAGGCAAAATCACTCGTCTCGCAGCACAACACCGATCAGACGACTTTGCCATTTTTGGCGGCCAATCCGATTTCCTCATTGGCGGCCTCGCGGCCGGAAGCGCAGGGTGCATTGCTGCCTTTGCCAACGTCTTCCCCAAGTTGACCGCCGAGATTTACAGGTTATATCAGGAAGGCGAACTGGATCGCGCCATGCGCCTGCAAAGAGTAGCGGCATTGGCTGAGAGCCCCTGCAAGAGCGGCATTGCGTCCACAAAATATGCCGCCGCGTATCATTCTGCCAAGCTCGCCGGCATCAGGGATGCCGAGGCCAGGTTTCGTCCGAGACATCCGTATGAAGAGCCTAGTTCCGGGGCAAAAATGGTGATCAGGGATGTCATGAATGAAGCAAGTGAGCTTGAGCGGAAGCTGCAACAGCAGCCAGAGTTTGAGTAGAAGCCAAGTAAAATCCCAAATAAGTATACAAAAAAAAAAATCTCTAACTGGTGAGAGCCTGCCCGGAAATATCGCACATGAAAAAGAATTGGTTTACGTCCATTTGGACGTAGGATATCTTATTTTCCCAGATACATTTCTCCCGCTAAATCGTGTCAAAGTTGTGCTAAATCACCAAGAATTATAAACAAGAATTGTGCCGTATGGAGCGAATATTCGACCATGCTCCCGTCGGGCGATACCAATCATCCCTGTCAAACGCTGCAAAGGGAGAATAAAAAATAAACGGGAAGTGCTCACAGTGTTTCTATCAATTACACAGCAGTCTTTTCCGGGTGATGCGCTGGCACAACATGCTCAACGGTCTCGTCTGTGCCTTTGAGATCTTGTTGGACCTCAACGTGGTCCCGGATCTTGAAGAAGATGACGGGCAGGGCGACAATGAGGGACGCACCGAGTAAGACCCAATTGCTTATAAACTCGCTCATGAATGAAATCTTCCGCCCATCGAGGTTGGCCATAACTGCAGCACCAACGGACTGAATGCCCTTGTAGAATCCGACATAATTGGCAAGACGCCGACCAGAGTTGGACAAGGCACCCATATACCAGTAGATACATGCCTGCCAGACAGCGTCGTAGAAGCCGTAAAAGATGTAGAGAAACATGGGCCCAACATACCCAGGGGTGGTCCAGTCAGTCGGCTGATAGTCTGGGTTCAGTGCTTCATCCACCGTCTCGCGGGTATAGTCCTTCTGATAGGCATAGCCTCCACCCCATAGAGCGAACGTGAAGATGACGAGCACAAACCACGTCACCTTGGCACGGAAAGACCGGCGCACGCCCTGGACATCGACCAAGACGCCAGTAATCCACGCGGCGATAATCTGGGCCAGGTAGTACAGAAGACTGTTGAGTGCCTTGGTTCTCGTCGTAAATCTCGCCCCATTGACTGCATTCTGCTGGTAGACGTAAAACCAGTTTGAAGAGAAGAACATTGGGAAAAGGAGAATGATGAATGGCTCGAAACGCAAGGTTTCCCACAGACCGAGAAGCTCGCTTTGCCAGCTGGGGTTCTTCTTGAGGATGACACGACTGCCGTCTTTTCGAACAATATCGCCGGCGTTGCAGAGGAATAGGGCCAAGACGGCTCCGCAAAACATGAGAACAATGAAACCAATATATGTGCCATCAGAGACGGTGGAATTCGTTTTTACATGAATGTTTTCGCCTAGGGGAATCTGAAGTGAATGAACTTTTGTCAGTCAGCCGAACAACCAGCTGGTCACCTAATAAGAGGCCGCCACTACTGTTCAGGCATGGGATATCAGAGAGAAACAGGATTTGTCACACACCAAGCTTCCGATGACGGCGCCCATGTTGAAGATACCCCAGAACCACGCAAAATAATGGCCCTTCTCGTGTTCATGAGGGTACGAAATCATGATGGTGCCCTGCGCGGTCCAGAGTAATCCAGCGCAAAGTCCGAGCCAAACGCCGGCAAAAATATTGAAGGCAGGAACATCGGCGTGAACGGAAGCAAGCAAGCTGGCGGCGTAGATGCAATATCCGATTCCTCCAAAGGCAAGGGTATACTTGACACCCAGCTTGTTGATAAACGTGCCGCCGAAAAAGCCAAAAACAGCAAAGGTACTGTAGAGAGCCGTGTTCTATTCATTGGTGAGCCGAAGGAGAGTCAGCACCAGACAGCAGACGGTAGGGGCGACGTGTCATAAACGAACCAGCCATCAGCGACGCGTAGGCCAGAACTCACCATGTTATCTGCCAGTGTGGCATCGGTCTTTCCACCACCTCCCAGACCACCAAGAGCGTTGAACATGCCCGGGCACAGGAAACACACAAATGACACCATGATCAGCTGCGTCGGAGGGGAGGCGTACCAGGGAATGCGAATGCCGCACAGCCTGCGCTCACGGTACTTCCATCCTGCAGGAAGATTGACGTCGTCGTCGTCGTTTGTGCTGTGATGCTCGGTAGACGAGAAATGAGCTGGCACCGTTGTGTCGACCGGATCCTTCTCTGTAGACATTGTGGCCGGCTCTCATAGGATAGGCGGCTTGTGATTTGACAATGTTAGGTTGTGCTTCGTGATGGGGTGTTTGTGCAACTCCAAACCGCCCGCGGCAGATTGTTTATTGAAAGACTTGAACGAGGATCGAAATTCTCCATCCATGTTGGACGATGAAAGGAGAGGACAACCAAGACCTTTAAGAAGGTAAGGTCTTGGTGCCTAAGCCACGGTGTATTGACAGGGATGAGAGGGTCAACTGGTCTGGACTCTGGTCCTCATCGCGCCAGACCGGACTGCTGCCCGGTGCGGACGGCCTGCGGGTTGGTCCATCTTGAGCTTAGTGGCAATTGAGCACATAACGAGAGCTGTCAGATATCAATGATCGTCGCACTGGTCTTGCACCAACTGGTTGCCCGGTGGCGGGGGAGTAAGCTTCTGGCGCACCCACGTGAGCTGACGCTGCTTATCACGAATGTCCCCGACCAGGTGAGAGAAATGGGAGCCTGGACATACCTACCGGAGTTGAGAATGACGGGATTGTAGAGTCTGCCGGAGGGGCCACGACCAGAAACTTAGTTTGAAATATGAAAAGGCAGGTGCCTACCTACCTACCTACCTAGGTAGGTACCTGCCTGGTTAGCCGGCTCTGGAAGCAGCTCCGGAGCTATGACGTAATATTGACAATTCTCTTGGCCTCTGGTCTTTGTTGCCCATTTCAGCTCGTGTGAGTCGTGTTCCTGGCCCCGTGGGCGGATGGTTACATTCGACAAGAATACAAAGGCTTGTTACAGCTGTGGAGTCTGAGAGTCTTGGGAGTCTGGGAGTCTGGGAGTCTGGGACGAGGTGTATGGTGCATGGCGAATATCGAATCAGGTGCCAGCAGCGAGTGATCAGTGGTCACGCAGCACGTTTCTGAGTTTCTCCATGGTGGGGAAACACGAGACTGGATGTTGCACATCATTCGTTTTTTTTTTTTTTTGGTACCGACCAGACTGCTTGCAGAATCAGAATCAGAATTACTGCAAGGCTAAAGACATAATAATGCCGAGTTCCCCACAAACAGTTCCACGAAAAACGTACAATTGATTTCTGACAACAATCGCGATTGTGAGTCTGGACTGGCATGCGGTGGGCTCACTGATCAACGGCCACTCCGGCCTCCACAATTGAAACCTCGTTATTCATTTATAAATCCACCCAATGCGCGTAATTCGCTGGATAGAAGGCGACTGGAATGGGCTCCTACCTTATCTTTGATAATTCATCGTGAGGAAACGGCGCTTACCACGTGAAAATATCCCGGAATCCGGACGTGTAATCCATGATTGTGCACCGCGGCACGAGCCGATAAGTTAACTTTGAAGCGGGGCTGGCAATCCCGGTGCTCCCATTTTTGTTGCACGGAATTCCAGATCGTGATCACATCCATTCCTGGTACGAGACAAATTGCAGGTGAAAGCCAATGCGGCACAATCACGAGTCTCATTCAAAGATGAACATCCATGACCATAAACTCTGCTTCCCCCATCTTCAAACGCCCACCAAGAATAACAACAACAACAAGAGGGGAAGAATTAAAAAAAAAAAAAAAAAACCAACGATGCGCAGGTGTCACACCAATCCATTGCACAAGCCCAAGCATTACGCTGCGCAACAGCCGCAATCAGGCCCGCCTGTGACCGCCGCCGCTGCCGAGCGAGGTCTTCCAAGCTATGACTATGGTGAGGCTTAATGGCTGCTCACCCCCCCCCCCCCCCAAAAAAAAAAGAAAACTCTTGGAACTGAGTACTGTATATTTGGCAGTAATCATCGGTGCTGGTGCCGCCGGGTCAGTACTTGCAAATAAGCTGTCTGAAGATGAAGACGTGACTGTTCTTGTGCTGGAGGCTGGAGGCGACAACACCAAGGTCCTCGAGACCAAGGTCCCTCTCATGTTCGGCAAACTCTTCCACAGCGAGCATGACTGGGACTACTACACCGTGGAGCAGCGTGCTGTCGCTTGGCGTCGAATGTACTGGCCACGTGGACGAATTCCGGGGGGTTCCACGTCCATGAATGCCATGATGTACCATCATTGCTCGGCTTCGGACTTTGACGAGTGGGTTTCGGAACATGGGTGCCGAGGCTGGGGCTACGGCGAGCTCGCGCCATATTTCCGGTCCATGGAAAGGTTCACGCCCAACTCTGCCCGTCCAGCCATCGACATGGCAGGCCGGGGAAGAGACGGCGAATGGCATACGGGCTATTCTTGGCTGTCTCAGATCGTCGAGGATGGCTTCCTTCCTGCCTGCGAGGAGATTGGCATCCCTCCCAATGAGGACATCAACACCATCAAGGGGTCGCTCGGAGTGACCAGAATTCAGTCCTTCATTGACAGCAGAGGCCAGCGTTCATCTCTCGCCACTGCCTTCCTCTCGCCCAAAGTCTTGCGACGCCCCAACCTGTACGTAGCCTGCGGCGCACAAGTGACGAGGATTTTGTTTGATAGAATCCATATGAGTAAACCAACCGCCATCGGGGCCGAGTTCCAGGTATCCAAGCGTGGTGAACGTTTCCAGGTACATGCCAAAAGGGAAGTGATTCTTTGCGCCGGGGCCATCAACACACCCCAGATCCTCATGCTGAGTGGAATCGGTCCAGAAGGGCAACTCAAAAAGCACGGCATCAGTGTTGTACAGGCCAATGACAATGTTGGCGAACATCTGAAGGATCACCTCTGCAGCAACGCCGTTTTGTGCAAGGCAAAGGACGGCACAACTCTTGATTACCTCGTCAACGATGTGAAAGCTATTCCGTCCTTGATCCGGTGGCTTCTTCTTGGAACTGGCCCCTTGACCAGCAATGTAGGCGAGTCCGCGGCATTCGTGAGAACATTTGAGCATCAGTTTCCCGGCTCTGATGCGATTCCAAAGGATTACACGTCCGGCAAAGACGCGCCTGACCTGGAGATTGTTGGCGCTCCCATTGCTTTTATTCACCACGGGGAAGAGAAACCGATCGGCGATGCGGGCATCTTCAGTCTGGCACCAGTCGCCCTTCGACCGCGGAGCAGCGGGTCAATCACACTCAGGAGCTCGGATCCGTTTGACCACCGTGAGTGCAACCACCTTCCACGTCGTCTTTTCTTGACCCGTCTTGCATCCTACCAAACGAAGTCCGTTGAGACGTACTAATTCACTCCACGATTTAGCCATCATTGATCCCAAGTACCTCACGGACAAGGACGATAACGACAAAAAAGTGATGATAGCGGGACTGCGTCTCTGTCTCAGAATCATGCGTAGCCCAGCTTTTCAGAAGTATCTCGATCCTGTCCCAACAAATGACGACCCGACCTCGTATTGGTGGCCGTATTCCTGCAGTGACATTGACGCCGTCACTGATGAGCAGCGGGCCAGTATCTTGTAGAGAGAGCTTTTACGCTGTACCATCCCGTGGGAACAGCCCGAATGGGCCCATCGCCGTCCAACAGCGTGGTCGACCTGGCTTGCCGTGTGCACGGAGTGGCTGGTGTCCGAGTGGTTGATGCCAGCATCTTTCCGGAGCAGATCAGTGGGCATCCGACTGCCCCCATCGCGGCCATTGCAGAGAGGACAAGCCAACTGATCAGAAATGGCCGCGACGATGTCTAGAAAGAGCTGCTTCTCGACCATGCTCCTGCACGCTGAAGGGATTGGTAGATCGTGTGAAGCTGTACGGAGGCAATGCGTGAATGTTTCCAAGCGATGAAGAGGAAGAATATGTCCAGTGGCACGTGGTTGGCTTTATATTTTCGCTGATAGTCTTTCTAAACTAAATCAACGTCGTGATCTCATTTTGCGGTCTCAATCCTTCCCTGTATTCTGTTTTGACAAGGAGGCCGCCAGCGTGTCGTTTGGGCCAGTGAATGAGGAGGAACTGGGTGGTACCGCAGATGAATAAACTTCGGGAGAAAAAAATAACAATAAATTACATTGCTCTCACTAGACTGAATTCTCGTAGGTAATGAGATGCTCTCGCGTCATTATCGAAGCTGCTTGCATAAGGAAAAGGTCAAGTAGACGGGGAGACGAAACGCCTCTTTCGATGACAAGTCGTGGGCGTTGCGTTTGTTTCGAGAAAAAAAAAATCGTGTCAAAAACTGCCAGGAATCCCAGTCGTGTCACGGCACGGAAATAGACAATGTGTAGGTCGGAACTCTACTTCTATTCGTAAGGACTAGAAAAGAACAAGAAAGCTAGAGAACAAGAATAAACTTCCCAAAGTCCCATTCCCCCTTCCATGCTTTATGCTTCCCTATTCCGTTTGTCTGGGTTTCCTCTGTTGGCTACTGTGTTTGTTGTGGAAAACTCTGTCAGTCCCGTGGTCGGCGTAGGTGGTGTTCTGCACAGGTTGTTGCGGATTCCGCAGTGAAGATCGTCACAGTGGTGTCGTGCGCTCTGAATGTGTTGTCGCGGATTTTCCTTGTTCCGGTCCGTAGTGGGTCTGCCCTGTGCGGTGTCGGACTATCGTTGTTCCGCGGTCCCGGGCCTGCGGCCCGTGACAAGTCGCAGGTTCTGCAGGGTAAGGGCATTTTCTCCAAGCCCGCTCAAATGTCCAAAAACACCAAACCAAGAGCCACCAACCCCGGCGTCATTTGCACCGTCCATATCTTGCGCGATGAAGTCGCGCCGCCATACAATCCCGCCACAACCACTGCAAGGCAGAAGAACGCTCGAATCTGTCGCGCAAATCCGGCCACGGGATGCACGAGGCCCCATACGAGCCCCGCAGCCAAAATGCCGTTATAAAGACCCTGATTCGCAGCCATTACCTTTGTTTGTTCCGCAAACTCGGCGGTCAGGCGAAAGGCCTTGCGACCACGTGGTGTTGTCCACAGAAACATCTCCAGAACCATGATGTAAAGGTGGAGGAAGGCGAGGAGAGCCGAGGCCACGAGAGATAGGAAGGCCATGTTTGCAAGAATTGTATTGATCGATGCGGAGTGGGGAGAAGGAGGGCAGAGTAGGCAGAGATGGTGGAGGAAAACTGCTGAAATGTTTGAATGGGAGGAAAGCTTTGGCAGATGGAAAGGTCAAGAAAGAGCTTGACGATAATGGGAGGGGGAAAAGCTATAAACTCTGTTTGATCCTCGTAAAATGCCTGGGGTTGTGTCGTGTCATGGACACCGATAAGCGCAATGCGGGTCGCGAATCCACAAATCCGCTGAATCCTGCGACGAAACGGACCAACCAGGTCCGGCAGGGTTGAAGCATTTTCAAGCGAAGTAGCATCAAAGGTGTCTGTATAAAGAGTGCAAAGCCAGCTTACTCCGTGATAAGACCCCAAGTCGGAGAGATCCGAAAGCCTCGTGCTGTATTTCCCTATTCCTGCCACAAGACAGCTGCGGTGACACGAGGTATTCGCATCCAATAGCTAACTTAGAACATCTTACTTATTGCTACAGTACTCTGTCTGCCAACGAAGTCCGTGTCTTCTTGTCCTGTTATTTCTAGTCCTTGTATTCCATTTCAAAACCATTGCCACCACGCCTGGCATGAGAGCTTTCATCGAGGGAAAAAAAAGAAAACAAGAAGAAAACAAGGGGAAACAAAAAAAGTACGCCATGACTACAGCTGCGCCTTTGTATCTGATTGTGAATTATGCCATTAAATTCGTTTCAGGGTGTCGAGGTCCCAAATTGTCCATTCGATTGTCCCCAAACCCAATGAAAAGGGATGAATCGTACAAGTACAGCCAATAGAAATGAAAACAACCCTACCGGAACAATATTACCACATTTTCGGCCAGTCTTTACACATGCCGAAATGTGCGCGACAAAATTTTCCAATTTCTACAATAAGATTAGTGTGATGCCATGAGCCCATGGCAATATGAGCAAGTCTTGCATCAGGATGATTCCACGACTTTTCACCCATTCTGCTGGGCTCTTCGCGAATCGGACTGCACATGGCATATATCAGCATGGGCCCTCGATTATAAACGATCCGCACGCATTCTTCATGGTATGAGGATTCTGACTCACCTGAATCCGGTGATTGGTAGAATCAAGACATCACCGGCCAGTTTTGTTTTGCCGTCATCATTTAATCCCGTCACAGCATTCCATCTCAAACCCTCGTGTTTTTCCAGCCATTTACTCGTCGCTTCCGTGACTGCAGCCGGTCCAGTTCGGGTGAGTGGATCGTAGTGTAATTGGGACACGCTGCCGCTTGTTGTATGCAAAGCTGCAGCCTTGGCTTCAGCTGCCTTTTGAACAATGCGTTCCATAAAGTATTCGAGGATGGGGTGCTTGGGAGCAGATGCCAATGCCCAATTCGTCAATTGAACAGCGAACGTATACCCGTATCGCCAGTGCGTGTCTGTTTGAGGATCCGTATCGCATTCAATGCCCCAGATCGCATTGACCGGACGAGTCCCCTCGGACACATGCTCTAATCGATTAAGTGCTTTCTGATTTAAGCCGTAGCTCTTCCCAGTCAACTCGTCCGTCCATTCGGCGATATCAGATGACTCAATCCAGGTGGAAGGATGTCGAAGCGGTTTGGTATCAATGTCACCGTACTGTGCTAAATTAGCAATGGGCAACACTCGCATACAGCATGGGGCGACACGTACTATCCCTCCAAACCATTTACAAACAACAATGCGAAAGATGTCAACCTGCTCTACCGGAGAGAATAACTCTGTAAAATCATTGGCGAAATCCTTCTCGTACTTGTTGATCAAAGCTGAAACGCCCTCATCATCCCAGAGGAAATACGCCATGGGACTCGAGTCGGGTGCAGGAGCCATGGAGTATTTGAGCCACTGCTCTACGAATAACACAATCTCTTCCTTGGTGCCGTTCAAGCGAGCGGTGTTCCATTTTTGATGGACGAGTAAAGGGATATTGGAGAGAGGAATGTTGCGCTCGTGGTGAGATTTGGCGGCGCGAGAAGCCAGCTCGACTGCTTCGACGATGTTTGTTGGGATAGTTTGGCCTTTCTCTAGCCATTGCGGAGGGATGTACCAAGCTGGAGGCGATGATGCGTTAGTAAAATACGTCCATTGTCGTACATCAGTCCGGGAGTCAAAAATTCAGCACTGGGGTGTGTGGTTCTCTTACCGCCTCCTTGACCTTGAAATTCGTGAATGTGTTTGTACGCCAAAGGATATTGTCTGCGCAATTGTTCTTCATCGACGATGGGTTGAAGCGGGGGTCGACGATGCACCAGCAGAACCCAGACAAATAGGGAGAAGAAAAAGGTTGTTATAAGCAAATGGCGGGGTCGCAAGCGCAGTGCTCGTCGGGGTACCATTGTTCCAACTTGGCCGCGGGCAAAAAGTCAATGAATGAGAGTAAGATCTGACACACTGGAGGGAGCGATAATGCAAAAGGAACGGTTTTGCCTGCGTTCATCAGCAAGAGCCAGCTTGCTCCACGAAGATACCAGACATTTCTTTGGAAGTGGCCAGCCTGAAGAATATTTTAAGGACGAGATAAATGAACGAACCAGGCGCAGAATTTACCTCCCTTCACCTTCTCAAGGAGTGGCATCCCTTTTATGCAGCAAGGCTGTTGGGCCAGGGCGCCAGGCCAATGGAAAGTTGGGATCGAGCAATGCTTAATTTGTTTTCTCCATAAAAGGCCGCCTCACTCCTCTAGACAATAGGCACATGTTGGGTCAAGCGCAGTTTCAAAAAGGTACCTCCCTAAGAAGTACAAAAATAGGTGGGCACTTAAGTACTACTCAGCGTACAGTTCTTGCAGCCAATCATCTCTCGATTGCACCAACATCGGGTCCACTCTGCGATGAGCCAACCGACATTGATCGCCCCTTTCTTCTTTCTGAGGATGCAGGACCTGGTTTCGTAGCAAGCAACCAACAAACACGACGTCCTTTTTCCTCAGCCCCCCCAGGAAGCTGAGGAAAAAGGACGTCCAGACTCTTGCAGCGTGTTTCAATTTGTGGTCCATCTTCCGCCTATCCACGGCATCGATCTACCGATTCCTCGAAATCTTTTCATGGTCCGCAGCCATCCTGAGCCTCACCCATTTTAAAGTCCTTAATGCGTGGTCTTGGGGTCTTGAACGGTATAGGCACTAGATAGGTCAAACACAATTGGCTCGATCTTCGGAAGCTCACGTTGGAGAGTCGCCTGAGGAGCAACTCATCGATTGAGTCCCCTGTTACTCCACCAAATTACTCAGTCTGCGGCTTCCTTTACCCTCTCCACTGGCTGCAGATCAGACTTGAAATCTTGACCGTACCGGGAGGCGGGGCATCTTGGCGAGAATAGCCTGAAAATATTGGAGCGATTGCACATCAGTAGCAATAACGAAGACCCTGAACCCGACGATGATCCAGGCAGAAAGCGAGAACCACAATACATGTGGATTGTGAAATGGCAATAACGGAGTACAGAATAGCATCAACGCGGCAGTCGACCAGTATAGATCGAGGTTTCTCCAAGTCTGCGGCAGTGCTTGGTTCCAGGTGTAGCAACTTGAACAGGTCAGACTGTGTCGTACGATACGGCGAAGTCCAGGGCATCATGTCGCAAGCTCCTAGGCATGAGTCGTCGAAATTATTGGCATAGGTCTCTTCATGGCAAGGTTTCGTGATCAATTGGACTACTCAACATAGAATTCTTGCTTCCGATACTCAGCTATTTTGACTCCATTTACGCATCCAAACTTAGGAGTTCGAATGCATGCCGAAGGTCGGTTTGATTGAGCCTCGAAATAGGCAGACTGAGACCTTGTTCAGGATGCCGGCATTGCCGCCAAGCCATCTGACACACTCCCTTTCTCAAACGTTTCCATATGGTCCTTGTCGTCGTCATTGTCTCCGTGTTGGAGGTGTCAGAATACCTGAACATTATATTGCAAGGTTAAGAAGCGTGTGTGGTTTCAGATTTCCTCCATTCACGAGCTTTACTGAGTTCAGTCAAAGATAGTTCAAGGACCGCACGTCAGGCGGGTGCGGTTGAAATGGCGATCAAGCTAGGTGCATTCGTTGAGTATGAATTCAACCAGCAGGATTACCAGACTGAAGCACGATTCATGCCCCTCTTCTTGCCCGGCAAGCTCTTCTTGACCTGCTCGACGGACGCGACATACAAGCTGCTTGTCATTGGCATCTAGGTCACAGTCGACCAAGCTCCTGGCAGCCATGTATACATATGTATATGGTCTGGTAACATGAAAAATCCAAAATTGCAGTGTGATTTGCGATGCCGGCTTTCTGCCTTCAATAGTGCTATGCCTTTTTACCGGACAGCATTTTTAGTTCCAAAGGAGTGGGCCATATTTGAATTCAAAATCGGTCGCACCTCAGGAACACTTTGCTGGCCAAACCTGCACCACGCACGAAAACATTATATTGCGGGCGGCACTTCTTGATAAGGGCTTCAATGCTCGTATGGTTCAGTCAGTCATTTTCGTAATGCGAAGAAAGTATCGCGCATTGAGTTTGCAGTCCTCTCTTCGTCTCTTCCCCAATTCTGTCATCTCGAGGTTTTGGTCTCGCGGCCATTTCCACAGTCAGATGTACCACGATTGACGTTGTTTAGTGACATCTTCGAGAACAAATGCGGGGATGATGGCGTTTTCAACTGTCCAATTCACGGACACTCACATGCAACACCTGATTCATTGCCTTGCAAATAAACCACACAAGCAGACCGAATACGTATCCTTTCGGGGATTCCAGTTTGGTCTATAACGTCCACTATCTGCTTTCTGGAATGGTTATTTCATGCGGCAAGTAATCATTGACTTTTGTAGCTCCATCTGTAACGCTTTTTTTTCCGCCCTGTTCCGATGGCGCATTGCGGTGATTCCGGTCTACAAATTACCCCCGATGGAAAATAAGAAAAAGAAGGTTTCGCCTCCACTGATTCAACGTCCTCATCTGGTCCACTTTCGCGGTGTAATGCGCCTCCGGAAGAGTGCGGACTTATCGGGAGAGAGAGCGGGGGTGCGTCCACCATACCCCGTATGGACATTCGTCCGCTGAAATGTTATCAAACCTTGACGATTTTAGGAGCTTGGATACCGCCACCAGGGATTCCGTTCTCTACTTCAAAGTTGCGGTACCATTAGTGGCAATAGAGTCCATGTCCATAGTGTCCTTTCGCTGCCAACGAAGGCTTCATAAAAAAAAGGTTAGTTGAGTGTTTGACTGGCAGCTATTTGAGTGGCAGCGCCGTGGCATTTCTGTTATGGAAGAGTTCTTGGCTTGGCGCGTTTCCTCTCGTCTCGGTGCCGAACCGTCAATACTGTTGTTATTTAAGTAGACGGCGCTCTCAGCAAAAGATACGGGTTGGTCAAGTAGACCTTAACAAGACCAACACGCCGGTCTGTCACAACATGCTGTAACACAACAACAAGCATGACAAGCATAGGGAGGGCCTGTCCAGAAAGCTAGGACTTTTCAGCAGTCCGCTCGCTGGGACCCTTGATGACATTGGAGCAGGGCGAAACGACGTCGTTGAGTCCTGTGCTGGCTCCGACACAAGCTGTCCTATGTTTAGGAGAATGAGTTATTCGGACAATTTGTAGCCCCTCGATTTCACCCGTCTAATGACCAAATCTCAGGACACCGAACCAACACTACTCGAGATATTTTACGATCTCTACTTCGCAGCGACTTACGTTGTCTTCTCTGAAACTTTGCAGGTGACTGACGAGCCTAAATTCAAAGCCTCTGTCGGGTATTTCTGGTTCGTGGAGACCGCAGTGTATTTCAAGGTGGCTACTGGGCTCATGGACCAGATAAGGTATCCGGAGCTAACAGCAAATATTGGGCTACAGTTTGCTATGGCTGACGTGGTTCGAAGTGGCCTTGTTCGATGTGCGATTTGTTACAGACTCTATTTTTGGTTAGCAAAAGGCTCGACATTCTCGTCATCAGAACAGAGCGTTATCGTAACAGAAAATCTTGTCTCTTACAGCTCGGATTACGCGGGCTGTTCAGCTCGGCGTCCTGGTCGGCTTCGTGGTCGTGGCGCGAGCGTTTAGGCCCTCTGACGTTTCTGGTCACGGCCATGAAACGATGCGAGATATGTGTAAGAAACATGCCCAAGAAATCCTTGTCATGCCACTTTCAAAATTCATGGGGGAAGGAGAAAGTTAGGAAAAGTTGACATGAAAATATGTAACAACGCAGCACTTATCCTCTGCTTCTCTAGAGCTTGCTTGGCCGTCGAGTACGCCTCGACACTATGGAACGTACGAAGATACAAGAGGGCTGTGCCACCACTCTGTCTGCAGGTCGCTATACACGTCATTGCTGCATCGGTATTTTTGGGTGTTAGCTTTGCGGTTCATGAGGGAAGACGAAATCGCGTCTATATGACGTGGTATTTCATTTCTGGTACCGAAGCCATTGCCAGCATCCTCATATCTAATTTCTACAAAGCAGCTAGCCTGACAGAAACCCACATTATGAAGAGGATGATGCTTTTGACGCTCATGATCCTGGGGCAGGGCTTGGAACAAGAAGCAAAAGAGGTTGTTACAATCGTGAGAAACCCTAGTGCCTGGGGTAAGTAGATGAACCTCGGGAATTCCATGACACATGAAAAGAAGAAGAAGAAGACGAAGACGACGAAGGAAATAATGATAAAAGAGAGACTTTGATCACTGACACTTGGAAAGACGGGACGACTATTGGCCTTGTTATATCGGCTGTTGCGACCGTTTACATTGTTTTTTTGATGTATTTCGACCTCTTGGGATCGGAGGTGCATCTTTCACCCCTGCGTCAGCAACTCTGGACATGTCTGCACCTGCCGTTCCACCTGGCGCTTGTTCTGTTTATGCAGGGCTTCACACAGTACCTGATCTGGTCCAAGATTGTCAGCCAACTCAGGCGAAGTGTGCTCATTGCGGATCCAAGCGACGATGCTCATAGCGTAATCAGTGCAACAAGTGCCAATGTTCGATATTCACTCAACGCCTCCACCCGAGATTTCTTCAAGGATTATCCTCCCCATATACCAAGTACGCAGGAAACAGTCAATAAGGCCCTGAACAATCTCACCATGCTTCCCGACCAGGTCTGGCCATTCATCGCAAACAAGTGGCAGACTCTTGACCGGAATACGGTACCCCCCAATCTGCGGCAACCTTTAACGACCGTGTTGAGCGTTTTCAGTACGCTGGCAGTCTCCATGTTGAATGCCCTCTTTGCTGCCTTTGGCATCAACGTAGACGACGATCATTCCATGCAAGATCCCGCCTCACCCAAAGACGTCGAAGACGGAGCCTACCAACTCTTGGTGCAGGACAAGATCTGGAACCGCTATGATCTGGTGGTGAGTGATTGCCGCGCACACCCTGCCGTTGTTTATCAAAGCGAAAGAGACGATGGAAAATGAGGCCTACTAAGGCGATATGGTGTAATTCTAGTTCGCGTACGGATACATTTCCGCCGGCTGTACCATGCTCCTTCTGACCCTGCTGACTGTCGTGTCACGAGCATCCTCTCTCCCCGCGTGGCCAATCGTACAACTCATCATCATATCCCTACTAGGCGTAGGAACGGCTCTGGTTTCCATCCTGTGGTTCAACGACGGTCGCCTTTCTGATTTTCTGCTCTCTCCGTGGGTCATGCCGACCATTACGCTGGTCTGGGTCGTTATCCTCGTAGTGACTCATATTCGCGCCGACGGCATTTTTCGTTGCAGAAAGCGCCTCAGATGGAGGACGACGACCGTGGAGGACCGAACTACAGCCGGTTCACCATTTGCGAGGCAACCAGAACCACGTGGATTGAAGCAGCAGCAGCGGCATGGTCAATATGAGGTCAAAGAGGCGCAGGATGCTGCCGTGTAAAGCTCTGCATGCAGCTTTGAGCAGGTGAAGCACCGCGCCAAACTCCAGGCCAAGACCTGTAGGCATTGACCGAATATATTTCACTCCTATCCACAATCTCGGTTGAATCACTCGACATGTGCAGTGGATATAAGTGCCGGTAGTATCAGCTGCAATATTCGTATAATCAAAAGCCTAATAACACAACACACCTGTCAACTGAAGCAAGCCCTCCTCATGAGCTGATCGAGACCTGCCCCTGAGCTTGTTTGAGATTGTCGTAAAATTTCCGTACAAACAAAGCTCAGCGCGTAGATTGTCCGGGGTGAAGCAACCCAGTATGCGAAGCAAACGTTTGCCATTGAGCAACGCCGCGTTGTGCTTGTCAGGCCCCTGGGCGCGGCTTCCGGGAGGGGGCATGCCGGCGTGGACGAACGCCAGTCTGCCAAAAGGACGAAGCGCCGGCATCGAAGACTCTTCAGTCAACCATGTATTCCGAACCACAATCTCGTCGAGCACTCGTCTCCAATTCGTATACTGGGGCTGACTGTTGACAAAAATAACGTCGCGCAAGCAAGACAGTCCAGTTTAGGGGGTCCTTCCATGTACATGCGGATCGGGCCGTCGATCCCCCATGATACGACGGCACTTCCAAGATGCGGTATTCTGTTCCGCGAATGACGGAGAGCCCAGGCATTGTGATGACTTTGAACTCGAATCCTTTGACCCACAACCCGGGGTGAGGAGTGGAGCCCAGATGAATCGCATGAAGCTCAAACACGGGACGGGGACCATGACATCGCAGGAATTAGTGCGTTAGACCCCTTGGACCCTTACAGTACTAGATCCTTGATTCATCTCATTTCCAAGAAGGGAGTTGGTGCACCGAATCCGTCCCAACCGACGAATTCGTGAAGCATCATAGATAGCCCAGTGCATCACAACCACACGAGTGACGAGACCACTTTCAAACATTTGCCTTTGCAGGCGGTCCAATGATGTTGTCCATTCGCCTCTCTTCAAATGCATCGACAGAAATGTACGGTTTTGAACTGGATACGCTTGGTCCTACGTGCTGGCTCTCCTTCCCAAAGCTGTCCTGGGGTCTCCAATGCTAATCTGCGCTAGCTAGACTTGACGCCTGGTCCCTTGTATGTCCTGCCACATGTATGCCACACCAAGAGCTGAATCGTCAATCATCACCAATGTACATCCCTCGCTGGTTAAGAAAAAAAAAACGCATGGGACCTCAAAGACCCGGAGTAAGCCGACATGAGCCCTTCTTGGCTCGACCGGACCCCTATGCCCTTGGGTCATACAGGCTTTTTTTTCTGACGGTACTAGATATTAACATCCACTCATGGGCCAAGCCACGTTCTATTGTATTGAAGAACAATCCCCCGCAAATCCCTCCTTTGGTGTTGCGAAGTCCGAGCCACCGAAAGGCTGAATCAACCCTATCCAGCTGCCCGGCTCGATTGAAACGGCCACAGCTTGGCAGCAACTTTCAGCATACAGCTTGCAACGGTTCGAGCCATCGTAACGCTTGCGCGGACAATTTTGTAAATCGCCCCCCCGACGTGCGAAACAGCACTGACGACAATCCCGCCCGGAACTGTCACGCATTTTGCAACAGGCCCAAAAGCCCACAACAAGTCCGATGCTGCCTCGTCAATAGCCCATTGCAGAGGGAATGACGTTCGAGGCGGCGGCGGTCGCACGTCAAGTCGGGAGCCCGGGAAATTACCCGGGCCCCTCTTCTTTCCCTGAATATCCTGCATCGTGAGCTTGTGATCTTCGTGGCCTCGAACCTTGACGCTCTCCTTGGTGAGTTTCGAACGCAATACGGCTCTTTCTTCATGAGACATTCCTTTCCACCACTTTTGGACCGTATCAAACATGTACTTTTGAATTTGCGTTTTTCTCTTGGGAAAAACGGGATGATGTAGTATCGTCAGAATATTGCGAATGGTGTCATCTGCGCTTATATCGGGATCGTCCCAGCATTTGACCACCTGCTGAGTTGTCCAATTCGTCGTGACTGTCGCCACAAGGCCTGCTGGGGGGTTCAAGACGTTGCTGAAATGGTCCTTTGACAAGTCGGAGTGGCTGGGATCCGATGCTGTGGAGCCGTCCTTGTATATAGCTGCCGAGTCGGACTGGGCTGCTTCTTCATCGACCCGAACTTTCGCAGCTCTGAGTGCGTTTCGTAGCTCTTTGACCGAGGATTCGATGATGAGGCCCAGGACTTCAAAAACAAAGCGATTGGTTGTCGCGCTGAGCTGTGATCCTTCCGTATCCGCCTCCAAAGAATCACTTGTGTAAGACTCTTCCGTCAGCCACTTCTTCATTCTGTCGTGAATGAAGAGGATTGGCTCGACGGCCTGCCATAGGATACTGGCATCGGCCACCTCATCTACAGACTCTATTTCATCGGTATCCGCTTCAGAAGTCGAAGACGCGGTATCCTTGGCTTTCTGGAATATCATTTGAACAGTCTCGAGCTGCTCGACAAGGGCATTGTTCTCGGAGGAGTAATTCTGGACGGCCGCGACGGCCGCGACGGCAGCTTTAATGGTCTGAAACAATTGATCAAAGGCGATGGTCCCGTATCCCAGCTTATTTTCAAGATCTCCAAGTGTTCCCTTTGACTGCAGGATGGCCATATCATCAGCCTCACCCAATAGGCTGTGAAAGATGTCCAGCATGCCAAACGTGCCGGTCACCAGCGGGGCGACTGGCCGTCTTTTTCGCAAGCGCGAGGGCAGTTTGACTCTACATTTGTCGCCAACGTGCGGGAAAATGTCCGCTTCTCCCATTTTCAGCAAACACAGCTCGATGAAGTTGCTGTGCGCGGAAAAGTCCTCCAACGTGTGGAGGGCAGCACCCAAGTGGATGAATGACTCCTTCTGCGCGTTGTGGTCCCCACCGCGGCCTCTTCTCCCGAGTTCAATACACTTCTCCAACTGACGCCGAATATAATCCGCCGAAGTGTCCCAGCCGTGCGAGGAGTTGGCGATGTAGTTCTTCATGCCCGACTTGGGGTCGAACTCGAGTTCTCTGGGATCAACAGGGCCTCGTAGTCGCTTGTCCACGTCCTTGGCGTTTTCGCTGTAGCCGCGCGGGTTGTCGATATGTTCCACGTGCGTATAGCATCCCAGCCGCTCCCTGGTGACCTCGAATTCGTCCGTGGCAAAGCCAAACTCCATCATGGCCATGACGGAAACAATGGCGCGAAGGATGGGCTCGGGGATGTTTTCCAGACATGTCGTATCGACGACCTGGGAGAAATCGCGAAGCCAGTTCCCAAAGTAGATCTGCTTCCGCTGAAGTCTGGTGAAGCTCTGCTGGGTGAGGAAGCTGATGGGCAGGAAACACAGAACCTCGGCAATGTCACCGTGTCTCCACACAAATTCTTTGAACTCGCTGTCGGCGGGCACGGCGCCGGCGCCAAAGGCCGAGACGGTGTTGGCAGTGGCCAAGACGAGGAGCAGTAGACACAGGAAATACCCCGAGCCTGCCATTATGAGATGTTGGTGGCCGCCCGCGTGCGGCGTGAGTCTCAAAACGGGTGATACGAGATGGCTGGATTGGGTTCGAGGGGTGTTGAGCTGAGCGAACGGTGCTTCAACGAAAATCGAAGGCGCACATGTCTCGTGCCTCAGCCTCAGCCTCAGCCTCAGCCGGAAGCTCCCCCGTCTGCACTTGCCAAACTCACCAGCAGTGGCCACTTGATCTGGGATTTTGGTCAAGCCCGCTATGACGTCACTGGCGCTTTGCTGGCCTGATGCCAATGTTTTACCTCATGGGACTTCCGAATGGGTCAATCTGTCGGTTTTCGGGTCTCAGCTAGTCCTGTGTTGTTACGGCAACAGCGTTCCATCATTCATCTTTTACAACGGCAAGCCGAAGGCAAGCCGGAAAGCCGCAGAGAATAAGCTGGCCTCAAGGCATGTCATGAATCGTGATTCGTGACCACGTGGTAGGAACTTGTGCCAAAGAATCCCCAACGCTCAACGGCCAACGTACGTGCACGTAGAGGAAAATGGCAGCAGCGTCTCTCGCCGTGCCATGTGCAAAATGACCGACAAGACAGAGGCGTCGGTACTGGACGAACCTGCGCCTCCTTACATGAATGCACAGCACGCCCAAAAAAAAAAATGCCACATCCAGGGTTTGACGCAGCGACGACAGGAGTCATGGAGTGGCCGGTTTACGCGTGCTGTGTTGCAGTGCTGAGGTAGAAGGTACCTCAACAGGAACGATCACAACACGTACTAGGTACTCTCACTGGTCCCTGCAGCCACTTAGTCTCTGATGAGTGGAGATGAGAATGGCGCAGATGCCTGCCTCAAACCCGCATATTCATGGTGCCTTTGGTTTCAACTACGACGCATGTACTGTAAATCTACAAGACGAAAATTGAAACTCGCAGCAGCCTTTTGCTCCGTCCACGCCGTCCACGGCAGGCTTCCTGTTTTTCGCTTCCTGGCTTTTAGAAAGTGTGGTGAAGAATACGTCGCCATTTCGGATAGGCCGCAATCCTAGCTCGATAGGCATTGATTTCCTCCCAATCTACTTCTCGACGTCCGGTATCAACATCGATTTGGTGTGTTCGGATCCATCCCTGGCGCTTCCACAAGTAGCCGAGCGCCCAGAAGAACAAGACCACCGGCGCCGCGAGATATGCCGAGAAAAAGTCTGCGGCAGAGGCCATTCCGCTCTGACCGGGGGGGGCCACGATGGCGGCATAAAACTTTAGAGGGAATTAGCGGGGCGCATTCAGCATGTCTCCGACAAAGAGAAAAAAGAGGAGGGAGGAGGTGGCCCGGCGCAACGCGCTCATAAACTCACCTGAGCCATAAGGACGATGACACAGAGAAAGAGGCCCACGTAGGATCCGTAAACACCACCAACAGCTTGAAAGGGAATCTCGTCCAGCGTATGTCCCTGAAGGGCCCACGCCTTGCGAAACCTGATATGCGCCAAGCAAACCGATCCCCACGTGAACAGAGTCGCAAGACCGGAGATAGCTTGCAGCCATTTGAACACGGTAGACCCATCAGAGCTAAGGCTGACAAAGGCGACGAAGCCGAACAAGATAAGAAGTACGACGGAGAACAGAGGCCGGCCAGATTTATCGATGTAACTGAACAGCTTTGGCGCATAGCCCTGCTGGGCGAGAGCCGTCAGAGTTCTCGAGCCTCCGTAAACACCGGACACCCCGATCGACAGGACCGAAACGAGAATCGTTAAATTCATAAAGGTATCGAATCCGTGGAGACCAGCGTACTTGCCAACAAGCACAAAGGGCGAGGCCTTGGGGTCGTTGTACGATCCCGCACTCAGCAGACTGGAATCCCGATCGTCAATTAATAGGCCAACAAAAAACAAGCCAAGAATATAGAACAAAGTAATCCGCCAGAAGACCTGTTTGATAGCAGAAGGCATGGCCTTTGCGGGGTTCTTTGACTCTGCTGCGGCGAGACCGACGAGCTCGGTGCCGGAAAACGAGAAAGCAGCCGTTACAAACACCGAACAGAAGCCTTTGAATCCATTTTTAAAGGCTCCTGGGTCGTACCAGTATCGAGCACCCCAGTACGAGCCATAGCGCCCGTCTTTCGGTCCACCACCACAAACCAGGACGAGAGCAGTGATCATGAAAATCACAATGGCGATGAGTTTAAAGGTCGACGCCCAAAACTCTTCCTCGGCGTATCCAAGGGCTCCGAATACGTTGATTATGATGATGATGACGAGAAAAACGGTGATCCAGACGCCCACCGAGATGTCAGGGTTCCAATACTGGATCGTTATGCCACACACGGTCAATTCGAGTGGTAACACGGCAGCCCACTGTAGGACATAGTTCCAGCCCATGGCGAAGCCCCAAGATGGGTCAACGAAGCGCGCCGAATAAGTGTAGAATCCTCCCGACACAGGGAATAGGATGGCAAGTTCTCCTAGGGCATGTACTGTGCGCCAATCGTTAGACAGGAGACACGAGTAACTCGACGACGGGGGCGCGGCAAGAGTACGGAAGATGTCGATCAAGCGCACGGCAAGGCCCCAACCGCGGAGTTGTTCGGGGGGTTAAAACAAAATCACTCACCAACGTTGAACATCATGACTCCAATAATCAAGAAATCTATCAATAGCGATCCAGGTCCCTTTGTGGCAACGCGTTAGTTTCACAAGTTTTCTCAAAACATACCGGCGAACCCCTCACAACAACCGACTTACTCCATTAGCCAGCGCGCTGCCAGATCCTACAAAGAAACCCGCGCCGATGGAACCGCCTATGGCGATCATGTTCAGATGCCGAGCCTTCATAGGACGTTCTAACTCGACAAGACCCTCTCCATAATGCGCCTTCTTGAACGACTCGATTGTCAGGCCATTTCGGGTGAGGAAATCGGGATGCCGTTCGCAAGCAACCACGGCTTTGGTCATGACCTGGCTGCTGCCTTCAATTGAGGGTTGAGTATGACCTTTTTCCTCGTCGGCCATGGGCCCGTGGTCTAGCTTTTCTGCCATTGCGACTTGGTGCGTGTTGCCGCGCTGATAAACAACAAGCTGGTACGGTCTTGCAAAAAGCGAGCCGGAAGAACGTTCGCTTTCGTGGCAAGAGAGTGTGACGGTTGTTTTGGAAGAAGACAAAACAGCCAAGTCGGATTTTCGTTGCCAAAGCCGCCACGGGCAGTACGAAGCTTGTGGCAGAAGCAAAAGCAGCAAAAGCAGCAGACGACGCAACAGACTCAGCAGCCTCGCCCGTTATTAAAACGATCAGCAGCTTGTGATACACCGCGCTTGGGTGGTGGGGGGCAGAGGTGTTGGATCCCGGACGTCACACCCACTTGGGTTCATGGCCTGGCTCTCCTTTATCAAGGACATGTCCTCTTGAGATGAGATTGGTTGAGAACGTATGTATTATTTCAACAAAGGACCCTGCGAAAAGTCCAAAGTAAGCAGGCGGCCCAACAACCATCATGGGGGCCGCTCCGCAGTTGACCACCTTTCTTCTCACCCGCATTTCTAGGTTCAGTAGCCGACACTTTGATCACCTGGCCATCTCTTGAGACCCAGGGCAGACGAGAGAACACTCACTAGCCCGCAAACAATACGACTCATGCCTTGACAGTCAAATCGGCGGAATACTGAGATACATCGAGAGCGAAACAAACAAGCCTGAACGCTACGTTATCTCCAGCAGTGGGCAGCAGGTCAGCGCAGTTGTCGTATCGTATCCAAGAAGCATATCTTTCGTTCGATTTGCGTCGTCTGACGGACGGGGACCGCTTTTGGAACATACATTCCTGGATAAAAAGGGCAGCTTCATCATTGCTTCTGCAGGCAAGGGGCGAGGACGAATGACCTCGACGGGTTGCATATTAGGCAAGCTCCTCGTTTTTGACGAGTCAAATGGCTGTGGCGCTGTCAAGTTGTGCCAACCTCTTTTATCTTGGGGGTGGGTCTGAGCGTCTGAGTGCAGCTATGCGGAGATCTGTCAGCTTTGGAGCAGAAGAAATAACAAGGCCCATGTAATACGGAGGAATGCGTTTCGGGAAAGGATCGACGAGCTGAGCATGGGTCGGCCGCAGTAGGTGTAGGAGTGTGGTGTGTGGGTGGTGGTTTCTGTCGTGTCATGTAATGGGCGCCGTCTCGACTCTCGATAAGCTAGCAAGGCCAAGGACAACAATGGGGCTCGCAGCGAATATTGACCGACGTCGAAGATCCACATGCGGGACAATTGAGGTTGATTTGGATTCATTCATCGCCAGAGGTCTCAGAGCCGCAATGATCCAGTTGAGTGTCGGTCGGCGGCAAGGGGGCTGTGTCTCAGGCTCACAGGTTACCACGTCTTGGTGTCAGGCGAAGCCAATTCGTCGTGCCTCGATGTGTGCCTCAGGTTGCAACCCGGCCCGATCAAGGCAGGGTCCAGCAGATCGATGGCATTCTAGAACAACGAGCCATCTTCTGGTGGATTTCACATAAATGAAAAAGATGCCGTAGGACAAAACACAACGATACTCAGGCGAAGATGACGACGGGTCTCAAGGAGAAATCAGCGCCATCTTGCCAATCCTCTGACACTTCAGAGGGGAGTGTTCCCCAGCTCCAGCCGTTCCCAAAGCATTCCCCTGGTCCGAAATTCGCCGAGTTGCCCGGGCGCGTTAGCTCCCATCAGGGCCCAGGGGCGAGGTATTCCCGCATCCCGATCTGTTGGCTCCATGTGCGCAGTTTGACGTGTACCTACATACAGTATGTACTAGGTGGGCAGATATCCATGGCTAGAAAGTTGGAACTGGCACTGACATGGAACGGCCGCTTCACCGAAATGTTAAGCCATGTGGGCAACGGATGATGGACTTTGGCGATCCGCATCGTGCACAGACGGCCCAAAGAAGATGTCAAAGCCGTCGCTTGGCAAGACTTTGGTATTGTCACTGTATCGCCGTCTCCAACCAACCGGATAAAGAGCACTTGAGGCGACAGGCACCAAACTAGGCCATGGCGATAGCAGGTAGCAGGTAGCAGGTAGCAGATAGCAGCTGGCTCCAGGCCGCATCCGGACCGGATACGCAGGATGCTGCATATCGCTTCTGCGTCTCGAGCCCCGATGCAAGTGCAGCCGAAAGAATCCACAACAAACTCGGGCGCCGGTCGCGAGTACTGCTGCCGACCTAATAAAATACGGGTTAATGCATGCAACGATTGGAGCGGTGGCGGTTTGTTGACGGCTTTGTACGTAAAACCACGGATTAAAAACGCAAGCTCTCAAGACTCAGAGTAAATCCGGGTGACGCTGCACGCTAATACATAGACAACTGGCCAGTGATCCCAAGTCTTCGCTCACTGCTCATTCTCACCTTCCAGCTGCTTGGAGCCTGAAGAAAAATTACTCAAAAAAAATCGTTAAGCACAACGAAGCTGGATTTTCACCATATCGCGCAGCATAGCTAGCCTTGGCAGACCAGAATTGCCACCTGTCTGTAGCGCCACAAACGCCGGGAGAGTACTTTCATTTAAAATAATAGAGAGGCAAGTGCCTTTCAGCCAGGTGGCGCTAGTGGCGCTTATTGGCGAATGCAACGGGTGTAAAATCATTCAGGATCTGTGCTGTATTTGCTGTCCATTGGCAAAGGGAGAGGGAGCGCCGGTCGGGGAGAAGGTGCGTGGCCGTTTACAGAAAAGCATCGTCGTCCCAGGCAAAATAATGAGGGATCCTCGGTCGCAACGGCTTTTTCGGCGTCATTGAGGCTTATCATCTCCGTTCCGCAGACCGCAAAGTCCTTATCAGCAGCATTGCCGCTCAGCTGCTCTTCACCAAAATTTGATGCCAACATCAATCTATTTGTCGCAACCAACAGAGCTGACCCCGCTGATGAATCAGACCCTGCATAATTGTGTGCGCAATGCACCAAAATAAGAAAGGTCCCTGTATATATAAGTAAATACATACCTTTTTCATTTATTTGCAAGATTGATAGATAGAATGTACACACTACTCTCTGCTTTTCATGGAGCAACAATAAAAGTACCTACTTCTATGTGTAGAATCTCTCCCATCTTAGTACAGGTCCAGTGCGTTATTTACTTCCCGTGCGCAACACGGCTCATGGCAGGTTGCCAGTCTGTATTCCTCTACTCGGGATTAAAGGTCGTCCCAAAAAGAAAGAAAGAAACGTTCGGCATTTCCGGAACGAAGGGCTGCGTTTTTTTGTTTTTTTTTTTTTTTTTCTCAGCATTATGGTCAATCACCTCCATGTTTCGCCACATATGCCACGGCTTCGGAATGGAATTTGAGCTCATCAGACCTTTCCGAGTGGCAGCCCCGGATGGTCGGAAAGCCGCAACATCCACAGTAACATGGCGAGATTCGACCAGAAACTGACGTGGCGATGGAGAAATGAAAAGAGATCGATTTTCATACACGTGCAGGTTCAAGGTTGAGTACAAACCGGTCGCGACGCGTTGTCTGATTGATGAGGAATTGAGTTTGCCGGCAATGCTGATAGATATTAGGCAGTGGATCCGGGCTCGCATAAAACGGTCCAACTCTAACCAAGAATGACATCATCAACCCTGGGGTCCAATGCTCGTCTGTTCCGCCTCGCCTCATGGATTATTTATAGATCGCTTTGCTTTAGTTGCCCATCCCCGCGGATTGTGGAGGGGGCGGCTCGATAGCACAGACTTTCGTTGTTCGCAGCCTGCCTGGGGAAGCCGACGTCGGAAACATTTTCAGTCTCGCAGAGAACAACGTCTTTACGCTCCGATTCACCCACGTGTGCACTTGCCCTCGTTGATGGTCAGCCCAGTGCAGCACCAGCCGCCTGGGCGAGACAACTTGGGAGAGAGGGGGTAGATAACATGAGGGTTGTTCAACTAGTTCACCTAAGAGTTGCTCCACTTTAATTACGCGTGTATATAACTAACTCTTAGGTAAGCTTACTACTATACTTTATATACTAATAAAACTATTTTTTTATTTTTTACCTTTATTTGTAAAAATTATTAAAAATTTTAAGTTAAAATTATTAAATAATTAATTAATAATTTATTATATTTTATACTAAAAATAATATTTTTAAAGAGTTTACTTTATATTTAAAGTATTATTAAAATTAGCTTATATTTAATAATAAAAAAAAGTAATAAAATAATATTAAGCTATTTAAAATATTAATAAATATTAATTAATTTTTAAATATAT
>AFRA01000227.1:0-39798 GCA_000223055.1 Claviceps fusiformis PRL 1980
ATTAGTTAATGACTACGGCGAATATAGGCCCTTATAAGGCATTCCAGCACGTAACAGGGAGGGACCTATTATAATCTATTCCTAAAGGTAGAACCTACCTTATAAAAGGAGGGTTCTACTATATATAGCTAAAGAAAATAACTTTAACTATATATACACTTAATTACCTACCTATAACTTAAGTATCCCTTCTCCTTATAACTTTATAACGTACCACACCTATTGTGTAAGTACCCCTATTTACGCGTGACATCCAGCACGTAACACTAATAATATATTTATAATCTATCTAGGAATGCTCACACCATACAAAATATATAGTATAGGTATATCTAGCTAGATGCCTAATATATGAGGCTAAACTTAGGGCATCGTGGTCCGCGGGCTCCGAAGAGCTTAGGCTAAGAGGAACCTAAGGATCCTGCGATGCGTAACAAGTGGGACGTATGAGAAGTGGATGATGACTTGAGAAGATCTTACAGTAGAAAAACAAGGCGATCTATAAAGAACAGAGGTCAAGAAGAAGAGGGCTTCGGAGACCGGATAGTTATGGCACTTTTTATATTCTGAGAAAAGGGTTCAAGTCCGGGCCGGCCAATAATGTAGTTCTTCGTGGCCTCACTTTCAAGAGCGTGGATGAAGAATGGACATCCCTGCCAATCCCCAACAAGGAATTTTTATTTCTGTATACATACAGCGGGAGGACGAATCTTTCGGACCAAACAAAGGAATCCCGAATTTGGCTCATTAACGATTAAAATATTAAAGTCAACACAAAGAATAACAAAGCAGTGCGCCTTATATTCTGGCCTTTTATTTTCTCTTTTTATTCTCCCTCTTTTTTTTATAAGCCTTTTTCCTCTCTTTATATTTACTCCTTTCTGATAAGTATTCTTCCTTTGTTTAATAATACCGGGATAAGCGGCTTAATTTGGTTGCAATACCTTCGTTTGGTCCGAAAGATTTGTCCTCCCTCTGCATATAGCAAGTAAGAGGGAGAAACTGTTTATTTCTCAATAGTCAGGCCGCGGACTTCCCCCGCCAGGGATGAGTTCACACCAGCGCAACAGTTCCTACATTCACTAACAAAAGCCTCTGTTAGGCTAGTCACTGGGGAGTCAGAACCAACCAGACAGGAAGAACATGATAGAACAAATAGGTAGTGCCCGCTTTGTCTTCCTAGACTCGAGGCCTACTCTAGTATGAATCCTAGAACGCCGCCTTGGTGTCGAGAAGGCTACACCTCCGTACCGATCCACACTTTTACAAAGTTCATGAAGGAGGATCGAGTAGTTTCTCAATTAGCAAAGTGCTTTCTGGCTGTCCGTTCATCGATGGATCGGCCGTGGCTGAGTACGAAGGATTTTTTTTTTTTTTTCCAGCAAAGAACATAAATTATGAGTAGGGTTTCTTATGGAAGGGATGTAAGTTCCAAATAGTCGGTTCTTGCACATTTTGAAATTCAAAGGAAAACAAAGACATAGAACGAAGAATGAAGAAGAGAATATATACTAAAATAAACTAAAGAGAATATAATAAAAAGACACTATGAGCTTCGCAACGAAGAACACCTGCTCATATCATCCGCATACACCAACACTTATCTCCAGCGCGAACCAAGAAACCACCTCAGCAAGAATCATCACCAACCGGTATCTGGGCTTACTAGTCTGCATATCTCACAAGTCACAACTCGGTTCTTCACGCAAAGCAAGCGAGAAAGTAGCTTCGAGAACTGTCACTAAAAGACTACAGGAGAATAAGCAACCCAATCTTTGAGCTTATGTCAACGCTATTTCCTTTTTTTTTTTTTTCCTTCTTTTTTTTTTCCAATGATGCATTATTACCATGACGCTGCACCCAAGAAGGAGAAGGGGAGGGCAAAACTTGGAATAATGAAGAATACGACAAATTTCCTTGAATGGCTCAACGCGGGACAAATAAGAAGAGTCGAAACTCTTAATAAAAAAAGACGAAAAAGAAAAAGAAAAAGAAAAAAGAACAAGAAACCTAAAGCCTAAACCTAAAATATGCGCTCCCTATTCCGCTCCGGGTTCTCCTCCGGCCATGTCATCGTTTCAACTCTTGCCTTTCATGGCTGACGTCGAGAGCGCGCCTCGCCCGATATAGTCTTGGGAGATTGGCAGGTTGATGTAGAATTGAATTCTCCCAGTTCGCAGCGTTTTTTTTTCTGATCTGTTGTCTTTGTGGTAAACCGTGATGATTCTCCCATCATCTCGCCCAGCGCTGATGCAAATGCTGACGTTTGGCATTCATCTTTCGGATTCTTCAGTCGCCATTTTAAACCAATATCTGGACCTAGCCGATCGTCCATCTCTTTTTCTTTTTCACAGCGACCAGAATGAAGTAAAGCGATGGCCAGCTATCTCTTTGATAAAGAACACAATTAGAAGCTGCCAAGAATGGTCGTCGAATGGCAAGGCCAGAAGAATGGAGAGAATCTGGACCAGGAATGGAACACGATGTTTTTTCGTGGTATTCAATTGCCACCTCTGCAGCCCCCCTCACGACTTGTATGCTCCATTAGGGTCAGCCAAGTTGCGCTGGAAGACCTCGGGATCTCGCACAGGGTCAAAATAAGGATGGCCCTGCGCCTCCTTGGCAGTAAGTCGTTCCTACAAGTTTTTGATTAGCCGAGACCGCTCCTTGATTCATTTGTTTGTATTTTCCTCGGGTGGCGGTGGCTGTCAAAGCCGACTTACTTGATGGTCGTATCGCAATAGCTTGTCGAGGAAGTCGATGGCTTCATTAGAGACAAAACGCTGGTTCTCAGACGTCACGAAGCTGTGCCAGGGCTTCTTCTGAAACCTCCCAAGGATATCATCGTACTGAGAGTCCAACTCAATCTCGTATCTGTCAAGGTAGTCAAAGAGCTCGTCGGTTCCCAAGACCTTTGCGATTTTGACTAGTTGGTCGGAGTTACTGTTGCCGTGGAAAAATGGTTCTTTTCTGAAGATCATGGAGGCAAACATGGCCCCCAAACTCCACATATCCAAGCTGTAGTCGTACTCTTGGAAGTCCACAAGAAGTTCTGGTCCTTTGAAATATCTTGAAGCCACTCGCACATTATACTCGGTCCTAGGATGATAGAACTCGGCAAGACCCCAATCGATGAGGCGCAGCTATACAAAGAACAAATTTGTGCCATGTGTCAGCCTAATACCGCGCACGCGTGCTTGATCTGATAATCCGCAGGATCCATATCGGCAGAGTCGATCCTACCTTTCTGTTCTCATGATCAATCATAACGTTATGAGGTTTTACATCTCGATGCATAATGCCCTTGCTGTGGCAGAAATCAAGAGCCTTGAGCAGTTCATGTATATAGAAGCGCACATCGAGGTCGGTGAATTTCGGATACAGGCTACGAAAGTCGATGTTGTTGACATATTCGAAGATGAGAGAAGGAGTTTTGCTCTGCAATTAATTCCAACAGGAAAAAAAAAAAACATCCACGTCAGTTACAGCAGTTAGAAAGAAGAAGGAAACAATGAGCTCCGACCGGGGATAGTATGTTCAAGTTGAAGAAAAACGGGGGGAAAGGTCTGACCTGAGAGTCTCTGACTACGTCCAGCAACGCAACGACGTTGGGACCTCCGGCGAGATTCTGAAGGATCTTGATCTCTCGCTTAATCTTCTTCTTCTTGACAGGCTTGAGAACCTTGACGACACACTTCTGGTAGTTGACGACGTTGATGCCTTCGAAAACTTCGGAATATTTGCCCCGACCTATATTGCAACAACAGAGTGGATGAATTCAGCTACACGACCAAGATGTGCTGGCAGGGAAGTGGGGGAAAGAAGGCCTACCGATTTTTCTCACAACCTCATAGTTCTCCAACACCCCCCAGCCTATGCGCGAGCACGTGTAAGCAAGAGTCATCATCGACCAGATCCAAATCGCAATTGGCTTGGGACGTACTGATGTTGACGGAGTCGTAATCCCAGTAACTGCGGGGCATATTCTGGTTGACATCGGCGTAGACGCGCGCCATGATGCCTCGGCGCAGAATGTGTCGCGAGGGCCGCGACACCGACGATGTATCGAGGGTCTGAGGATGGCTCGGGTGTGAGGGGGATGGCCTATGCAAGGCCTGGCCGACGAACTTATTCGCGAGGCTGAAGGTCAAGACTGCCAAACGGTGGTTGAGGTTGGGCGTCGAGACTCGAGGCTCGAGAACTCGAGAGGGTAAAACCAAGCAAAGCAAGGTGCAAGGTGGGATGGGCCCCAGCCGTCGCCGTCGGCTCGACTCGACTTGCGTATGGTCCCACTTTATTCTATCGTGATGGCCTGTAATTGGCAGCTGCGGTTGTATAGGAGTTCCTCCAATGGCGCCGCAAACGAATGGGCAACATTCCTTTTTTTGTCTTAAAATTGATTAAATCTCTGTAGTCTACACATTGTACTTTGTCCATATGACGTGCAACAGGCGCGAGAGACGAGGTTTCAAAAGGCTACATGATGTCTCATGGTCTCATGACTATCATTACATAAACACGGGCAGTCGAGTTTCTCGCATCGCGAATTGCCATACCAGCTTTCCCGAGTCGCGTATGACATACCCTCAACTTTCAAGCTGCATCCACCAAATCCTGACAACTTCTCGACAACATGCCTGTTTCATGATCGGGATCAGTAATGAACTGCCAAATTGTGCGATTTCACAAAAGGTGAAGAAGGTAGGCTCATCATAGCCCGCCTCAGAGAGAAGATTATTTCACCTCGTCATGTCCAGATTCAACGTCCATCCTCACTTGAAACAAATCAAATGAATCATCTGTACGACATCCAGATCGGACTAAGGATGACGATACGAGTTTTTTTTTTCATCATGTAGGCATTAGAGAGTCAAGTTTGAAGGGCAAAAAAAAAGTGCTTACTGCAAAACGACCCATCAGTCGTAGTCTAGAGAGTCCAGGCCGGCGTCAACAACATCCCAGGTCCGCTTTCTCAAATCAGGCTTGGGTTCATGCAGAGCATTTCTTCCCCCCTTCTTCTTCTTCCTCTTCTTTCTGACCTCATGATTGCTATGTGCGCGTGCGCTCTGAGACGATTCCGTTGTTGACCCGTTCCTTTGACCATCTGTATTCTCAGTACCAACACTCGATCCCGACGCCTTGGCTTTGTTTTGCCGTTTTTCGAGCTCTCTCAATTCAGAGTGTCGGAAAATGGCGATTTGCTCGTCGGTCAATGTGCGCTTGACGCCGTCACAGTAAAAGCCCAAGTCGTCCTCCTCTTCCCAGCCATAAGATTCGTCAAGACAAGCATCCTCATTTTGCGGTGGTAAATTGGTAAACTCGGTAGCAAATTTAGCCACGGCATCATTAGAGAAATGGATTTGATCAAACGCCACTAATTCATGCTGGTATTTGTCAGTTTGCGAGAAGAAAAAAAGGATTTGAATGGAGACTGCCCAACCTGTGAGATTTTCATATTTTCAGCTATATGTTGCCATTCTGGACTCGTTTTGGCTGTCATACTGAATGCACGATACGCGATCATCCAGACAGGCTGGCCGAAGGCATAGCTAGCTGGATGTTGTATCACTGAGGGCCCCGAAAGGTGATAAGGCCGAGCCTCATAGTAGTAAATTCTTTTTGCGAAATCAAGAGTAAGAGCGTGGCCTCGAGGTTTAAATCCCGCCCTCTTCTGGCTTATCCGACGGTGGGAGAACTATGCATGATGGAGGGCGATGGTGGTGATGAAGGTGGCCCCAAACGAGGGAAGAGCTTGAAAAAGAGGTTGGAAACAATGCCGTCAAGAAAAGTGCTGGATTGGATAGACAGTCGGTGGGGCACTTGGCCACTAATACTTGGCGCTTCCACACGCCCAAACCCAAGCCTGCAATGTACAGGCGCTGCAGACAGAAAATATTAAGTCGACTTGAGAAGCGCAAGGGCACTCTCGAAAGCGCGAACCACCTCTTCGTCTTTGCCTTGACGTTAGCTAGAGAGTCCACGCGAGAGGAGCAGACTGAATTCACGGCAAACAACTAACAGTGCTTCTGCTTTTGTGCCATTTTCTCTTCAGACAAGTTGACGAATCGCTGTCGCGTGCGCAAGCGCTTGACCGCACGCTCATCATCGTGAGCTGAAGCAGCAGATGCCCAAGTTTGAAAGTACTATCAATCCCAAGACGTGTGAGTAGCCTGCCTCGGGCTTGGGCCGGGACTGGGACTGGGACTGGGACCGTGAATGGGTTTGTGGAATAGGTACCTTGGACAGGCTTTGGGCTTCTTGCAGAATGTCTCTTTCTTCTGCATCTGCCTCCTTCAGAGCGCTCTCGTATCTTGCCTCAAACTGCTCCCAGTCGAACGGGGGAACATCGGCGGGAGGAGGGCTGGTCACGCTGGTCATGCGTGGGGAGGCGGACGCACCATTACCATTGAGGCCCTCGTCGGGCAAGTCGTCGTGATCGTCGTGGTGGTCGTGGTCATCGCCATGGGGGGGAGGCCTCTGTTCTATATCCGACAAAGTTATAGTGTCGTCGCCAGCCGGCTGCTCGTCCTCTCTGGATGAGGCTTCTGACATGGCTGATGGACTTGCCGGGGATCCCGGAGGTGAAGACATTGCTTGTGATTTTGGTCGTGGACGGCCTGATGGTCTGATGATCTGGTGGTCTGGTGGTCTGGTGGTCTGCTGCGATACGTGTCAATTTTGTCGAGTCAAGGCAGGTACCCGGACGCTCCTGCCTTGGAGACCAGACCACATGAAAGCATTTGAGAAGATTCAGGAGACAACATTGAAGGTTCAAGGCTTGGTGCCTGCCTGCTCGCACTGTCTCACTGAAAAGTGCCCCACTGTGGACGCTTGTGGCGTCATTGCAATCCAGTGACCAGTCATGTCTGGTCCGAGTCTTGGTCGTCAACTCTTGGTTGTTTATTAGACACCACATTGAACTTTCTCATCAACCCCGTGACCATCTCGACAAGGCAATCGTGCGACTAGCTGCTCACCAGCTCGAGCGACGACATCTTCATCTACGGCTCATGCAATCTTTCAGACGACGGTGATGAGATACTGGAGAGTCGGGCAGCAAGGACCCTTGCAAGTCATTTGACACTGATCATCATGGAGTGCAGCATCTGCTGTCGTCGCCACGATGCTCAGAAACTGCCCTTCTTATGTACTATCGATGCGCGAAATCACATCTATCAAGGTCGCTTGAAGAATCTGCAGGTCGTTCTGGAAAACGAAACTCTCCGGGGCCAAATTGACAAGCTACCCGCCGACTCATCGGCCGCTAGCCTCGGCAGCTCAGAGGAGTCTCTGGCTCAACCGTGCCTCATGGAGCATCACACGGATCAGATTCTTGCGGCAGCTCAGAAACTGAGAGAGGAAATCCAAGCAGCTCGAGAAGAAATCCGATGCCGGAAAGAAGCGTTGGCGAGAAGGAGGTCGGACTTCGCCTCGGCTTCCGACGGTCTTGTTCAACGCCGCGTCAAACAACAGCAGGAGCTAGACAAGTCTGCACAAGTGCTTCGCTTTCGATGGGCGCAAAAAGCAGAAGTCACTGCAAACACGCGGGCGTTTCTTTGCTCCGAGGCTGTTAGGCTATACGGGCTCAGGAGAACGAAGAAGGCAGGCTCGGCATCCTACGATTATTACCTCGGTAGAGTGCCCATATTTGATTTGGCCGCCATGGACTGTATGTCTTCTGTTTGACTTGCAAACAACCCCCCCCCCCCCCTTCTTTCTTTTTTTTTTTGGCATTCTGCTTCCATCCTCCGAGTGGTTGACTGACTGACTTGTTCAAAAGCCATCAGTCCGGAAGTCATTTCGACCTCTCTCGCTCACGTGGCTCATATTCTCATTCTTGTCTGTCATTATCTATCTGTCCGCCTCCCAGCTGAAATCACCCTGCCTCACCGGGACTACCCACGACCAACTATTTTCAATCTCAACAGTTCGCATCAAAATTTCCAAGCTTCATTCCCCAGTTCGCCAGGCTTCTCATCATCTGCACGTAACCAGCATCCGGCTGGGTCTCAACGCGTACCACGACCACGACCCTTGTTTATTGAGAAGCCGTTGACTCAGCTGGCAAAGGAGGATCCCGCCACATACTCGTACTTTCTTGAGGGAGTCACGCTTCTCGCATACGATATCGCCTGGCTATGTTGCTCCCAAGGCGTTCCCATAGGTGACACGAGCAGCTTCGAAGACATTTGCAGCATGGGACGCAACCTGTATAATTTCTTGGTGAGCGCGCAGGCCCATGACTTTCACACATTCCAAGTCGAGACTCCAGGCTGGGCCGCGGGTGATGGAGGGGAGCGAGACGACCTGCGCCCAGAGATCCAAGGCAACTGGCTAGGCCGCTATTCTCATGGCGGGGCCTTTTATTATCTCGGCAGCACGGAAGGCATGGAGTTGGTACGATCATTCAAGCTCCCGGGTCCCATCAAGCTGGCGGACAAACTCAAGAAAAAGTTGATTGGCGATGCTCCGACGCCGGATTGGGAGCTGCTCGACGATGACGCTTGGAAGGTCGAAGACACATCTACGAGGAACGCGGTGGGAGATGAAGATGTCAGTGTCAATGGCCAGGTGACGGAAGCGAAGACCACGACGCGCAGTGGGTCCAATGGTTGGACGAAGCTGAAGCATAGATGATTATAGACGCAAATATGAATGATGATATGGCGAGTCCCAGTTCCCAGAGGTAGTGCCACAGCAATGGTTTCCAATCATTTTCATCTATTCTATGTGCAGTTGCCTGCCCAGGTATGTATATGCGTATGCTGGTTCCTTTCAAAGGTAAAGAAATATGCGCCACTGTCTCCGTCCTTGTGAGTACTCGTAGCCCACTTGATTCTCGTTTTCCTTTTTTTTTTCTTTTCTTTTCTTTTTTCTTTTTTTGCCTTTTACATGGAAAACGTCGTCGCTAGTCACAGAGAGCTACCCTGGCGTCTAGCCAGTAATAACAAATGTTGTCTCTGATGATGTACTGCACGTATGCCGTTCCACGGTCAATATGTCTGTCAAGAAGTGTGGGAATACATGGCTTTTAAAATATGATTTACCCGCCTACCTGTATCGCTTCACTAGACATACAATCACTCCGCCAAGCCGTCTGATCGCAATCCGCAAGCATCTTGTCCGTCTCGTCCTCTTCCTCTTCCTCTTCCTCTTCCTCCGTCCCACATCTCGCCTTCGCCGCCGCCTCCGTGTCTCTGAGCCGTCTTCCGCACCCGTTTCGACAGAATACCCGCCGCCGATGGCCCTGCACCGTGCTCTATCGTCGTGAGCGGGCGGCTGCGGGCTTTTCATCAATGAGCGCTTGCATGCAGCTTGTTGTTGCGCGTCTGGGTATGCATGTGCTGCTGCCACGGGTTTACCACAAGGAGGAGGGGGGGGAGGCAAAAAGCGGTGGCAGGAAATGTGGCTCGTCGCTGTCGAGGTGCGGTGTTTCTGCATCGACTCCGACTCCGACTCTGCGCGTCATTGTGCAAGACGACAGCTCCTCATTCTGGGTGCTGGTGCTGGTTTCGCCCAGACGAACAGCATCCGAGTCCATGGCATCGAGAGAAGAAGCCCGCTGCGAAAACAGCTCCGTCGCGGCAGCCACATCGGGAGGTACGCAGTCTTGCCCGCTCTCGTCTTCCGCGGCAGTCAGCACGATGGCTTCGGATGGCGGCGTCTCGTCAAGAACCATCGCCGCCTCGCAGTCTTGGATGCCGTCCATCTCGGCAGAAAAGTCCGGCTCCATGAGCACCGGCGGCCAGCACATCGGGGGATACGGAAAGAGATATTCTGTCCCCCATGCGTCCGTGTACTCCATGCCGGGATGCCCACACCACATGGACTGCCATCTTGTGTCTTGGTCGCCCCATGCCATGTCGAGATCTGCTTCTCCTCCTCCATCGTCAGCATCGAGCTGCATCTGCCACTCCCCCCAACCGTTGCTGACGTCCAGGGCAAGAGGCGGCCCTTGTCCATACGTCAGGTCCGCCATAATGGAATCCCAAGGACTGTCCTGTTCTTGCGCCCCTGCCGCCGATTGTGCCTGATAGCCGCCGTCTTGGCACCACATGCCATGGTGCGTCGTGGAATCATGCAGCAGTCCCGGGAAGTATTCGCCATCGCTTGTGACGACGACGGTGGTTGTTGTGGTGGTGATGTGTTGAGTAAACATGTTATCTTGCTGCTTACGGCCGAGACTCGATAGAGACACACGCACATATACACACAGCTTCCTCAAAGAGCCACAGCTGCAATATTACCAAAGGGGGAGGGGGGGAGGGGGGGAGGGGGGCGAAAAAAAAAGTGAAAGTTCTTTTTTGAGGAATGATAGGAAAAAAAACAGGGTTGGAAATCCGAGTATAATGGCCAGCTCAGAGACGCAAGCGTCTCTTTATATCTATCGCCGTCTTTCTCTAAACAAGCCTCGCGCGCGCCCCAACCCGACGATGGTGTTCAACACCCCCCCCCCCAGCTTGTTCGCAGGACGAGAGACCCCGGGTGGTGGAAACCGGGGGAAAGAGGAGACGATGACTCCCCCGGATACATATCGTGTGCACATCGATCAGACAGCCAGAAAAGGAGGCGTCCCAAGTCCCTATTCCCGGACGTGTTCTGCAGACAAGGCCTGGAGAAGATGTGATTTTTCAACATTGAAACACACCTCATGCCTGGGTGTCGTTCACACCACCCCACTCACAAATACTGATCATGGTCCTCGGGTGCCGTGAGAAACCTCCTGGGTTCACAGCCCCCCTGGACGGCCCGACGCGGAAAGACTCTAACCTGTTGTCACGATTCATCACACCCGTCCGTCTGCGTCTCACATTCATGATACACCCAAACCTTTATCATTCGGGGCACGAATCTCCCCCCCTGGCCGACTCCCCACGTAATAGGCATCGACTCCTCCGCATAGCGAGACGCGATGGAAACCCGCGATACACGTCGTCCTCGTCCTCCTCTCGCGTCAGCCTGCTCATGCCGTCGCCGCGCTGCATACTTCTCCTCGCTATAATACAAGCGCCAGCCGCCGCCGCTGTCGCCGTGCCTCCGAATCGGCTCATGCAAACCCGTACCACCATCGCCACCACCCCGCGTGGTGCACCCATCCCATCCATCCTCGGGCTCATGTACATCAAAATCCCGCCTCTTCCGCTCCTCATCCAGCATCCGCCGCCGAAAGATTCCATCACACGCCGCCCCCGGAGGCGTGGGCTGGAAACACACGACGACGTGCTCCGAGAGACATATCTGCACGTCGAGAGCGTTGCTAAACGCCCGCGCACACGCCGCGTGCCCTGCGCGGAGGACATCCAGACCTGTTCGGCAGACCAACGGCGCTGCGAGCAGATACCAACTCTGACGATCATCGTGCCCTCCCCATGGCCTCATCCCGTACCAGATCCATGCCACGCCGCCTGGCCGCAGTTCAGGCGCGGTGCTGCGCTCATCCACCAGCACCATGAGCAGCGCCACTAGAATCGCATATCGGAACACGGAGGAGCGCTCTCGGAGGATAAACCCAACGTAGAACCAATACGGTATCATCCAGGACAGGGCTCCGGCTCTCCAGATCAGCCATCCGGTCCAGTGGACAAGATAGGTGAATTTGTGCAGGGCGGTCCCGAACAGCGCACTACCATTCCCATTCCCACCATGATGGTGCCGAGCGGCGTTCAGCAGGCTTTCTCCACCATCCAAGCTGGTGTCCCGGACCATCTCTCTCGCAACTTGTTCGTTTCGTAGAAGAATGTCTCCGAGACTGGGACCTCGTCGCAGCAGGTCCTCCTCTGCGAGTAATTTGTCCAGACGCCGGAATTCTGCCCATCCAAGGAAATCATCGTCCCAATTCATATCGCATTTTTGTGTGTGTGTTTCTTTTTTGGTCTTTGTTCTTTTTTTTTTTTTCGGTCGTCGTAGTTGTTCTTGTGCCGGTAGCGGGGACAATCAAACAGTGAAATAACCAACGCGGGTAGGCAGCGTGCACAGAAATACAAAATAATGCCGGCCGTGGTATACCTCTCTTGGACCAGCCGGGGCCTTGAAAAGACGCGATGCCGAGAAAGAAATATGTCTTAGAGAAGGGGACGTTGGGGTGGAAGGGGTCTTTGTTCAACGAATAACCTCGCGCCGGAAACGGGGAGCTGTTATTTTTTATTTTATTTTTTGGACCCAGAAATAACGAGAATGACAATGCTGGAAATGACGACACTGAATAACCACAACCTGCAATGCGCCGCCAGTGATGCAAGGCCCGGGGTCGGGCACACACGGATGTGAACAAAGAGGCATCCGTTCGTTCCAAGAACGGCACACAACGGGGCTACGGGTCATGCAACGCCTTTGTTGTGATTCAACACCGAATGCTCAAACCCAACGAGGCACAAACACGGCATCCGTGACTAGCAAGACCTGGTCAAGACGATGCAGGGGGGGTGGAATGCATTCATCGTGTTCAAGGGGGTATCCGACGACTAAGAATGAACAACACCTGTAGCAAATACAACAGAAAAAGAAGAAAGAAGACAGAAACGGAAAGAAAAAAACGCATCGCTTGTAATCCAACCCGTTGACGTGGATGTGCTGTGTGCCAAAGCGCCAGCCAGAAAGAAGACGGAAAAAAAAAAAAACATGAGTTGCCACTCGTCATGATTTCGTTATTGAGCCGTGCCAGACACTTGTTTCCTGCCTCTCGCAATCAACCGCTTGTGAAGCTCGACCAATACCTCGCTCCAGCCTTCCTCTTTGGCCCCCATCCTGTTGCCAATCTTGTTGGCCAGAAACTCCCCGACCTTGCTGACGTTAAAGTGCTCCCCATACACCACCTGCACCTGCGTCGAGATGCCAATATCCACGCCCTGCGGCATGCTCTGCCCGCGGAGATGGAGCGTCGTCTCTACTCTCGTCTTGAGGGCCGAAAGGAGCAAGGAGCTCCTTACCGCCACGCTGGAATCAGACGTCTTGACCACGCTGGTCGGGAATGTCACATTGATGATGCTGATTTGAGACGTGACAAAGCGCGCCTTGTCCCAGGCCGTGCGAACAATGTTTAATAGATGCAGAATCTTGGTTCGATTCTGCGGCAACGCCCGCACATGATCTCGAATGCACTTCAAAAAGAACTCCTTTTCCGCCGTTTTGGCATGTGTGCCGTCGTTGCGGTCACCAATGTACCACAGGTCGATTCGGGAATTTGGCTGATGAGGCTGGAACGAAGCCACGTCAAACACGATTTCAATCTCGCGCTTGTAAGTCATGGACAAGTTCGTGCCTGTCAAGCCCGTCACAGCCCAGCCGTACTGCTTCTCAATGGCATCAACACGACCTACAAATGACATGACATGACGGATTAGTACACTCGAACAGATTAAAAAGCATGGGGGCTCCTGCGCTCCCTGGTTCTTGTGGAGGCTTACCTTTGAGTGATGCAACCTCACTGCAGGTCCAGCCACGACAAGCTTGTCGGATTTTCTCAGCTTCTTCGATGCCCTGCAGGAGGTCCCGCTTCTTGGTCGAGAGACTCTCCACCTCTGCGACGGAGGATTCGAATCCTCGCCGCAGTTCTGCTATCAATCTCTTCTTCTCTGCAATGTCCTCGTCCAGACTGGTCAGCTCGTCTCTCGCCGCCCCCAGCTCCGCCGGGTCACAATCAGCCAGCTCCTTTGCCGCCTCTTCGAGGTTGCTGCTCTCCTCTTCTAGTTCTTCGCATTGCTTTAATGCCTCGGGCAGAACGGCTGACAATAAGTCTTCCTGTTCTTGGAGCACCTTGTCATCTGCATCCATGTCCTCCGCTATCTTCACCAGACCCTCTCGCAGGCCTTCCTGCAGCTTCGACCTCCATTCGTACCACATTGCCTTACTCAGAAGTCGGGCGTGGGTCTTGACATTCTTGAATTGATTGTCCATGAGAGCTTTGACGTCGGGGGTGGCCGACATGTACTCGCGAAACAAGGGGGGGTTGTCCTCGAGCGTCTCCGCCTCAATCTCCTTGACGATGCGGCGACCCTCTGCTATGTAGTTCTTCAACTCACGGCAAGAATGTTGGTACAGCTCCAACATAGGGATTGTACACGCGCCGGCCACGACACAGCGTTCCAACGACATGTCATCCTCCCCTTCCGCAGTCGAGCCGTCCTGCAAACTGTTCGGCGCAACAGTATGGCGTCGTTTGGTCGTAGTGAGTTCCATGAAGCGAATCGATGTCATGTTCAAGAACTCTTGGAGGTGAATTCTGTCATCATCAACATCTCTTTCCATCTCCTCGGCATCTGCATCAGCATCAGCATGAGCGTAGTTGACGTTATGAACCGTCTGGTGCTCGCGAGGCTTGTTCTTTCCATTCTGATGTCGTGGCTTGCTGTCTGCGCCGCCCTTGAGTGGTGAAGAAAACGATGGCCTCGTCCCCGCGCTCGAGTTGTTCAGATTTGACTCCAGACTCCTTCGGGCCGACCTGGTCATCCTCCCGGTAGTCTCGGCCACTGAAGGCGGTTGCTGCAGTTTGACATTCTTGACAGGACTGCCTTGGTGCCCCTTAAGCCTCTTTACTCCATCGTTTTCTTCAGAATCCTCATCGTCATCGAGTTCTGCAGGTCTCTTGCCCAGCAGTCCCTTTGCACTGCCGACATGTAAGCTTTTGCGCCCCTTTGTAATGTTTCGCTTAGGGCTCAAGCTGTCAATCATTTGTCTCAAGTTGACAGTCGCGTCTCGGTTCTTCTGAGCAGATTGTCTTTGCAGCTTCTCCTTGACTTCCTCATCTTCCCTTGCCTTCTCGAGCTCTTCGTTTATGATCTCCGTATCTTCAAATGTAATTCCACGCCTTCCTGCCACAAAGTCACTGGCGCTATCGCCGATAGAGTTGCGTTTTTCAAATAGAGCTGTAACCTGAGGCGAGCCAAGCCCACTTCGGTCTGCACCTAGCCCTGACAATCGGCGAGGCTGTGGCGTCAAGACAATCATCGGTGTTCGTGCCCCTGTTTGTGCATCATGTTGAAATATGGAGGACCGCAGCTTCATCGATGATTTGGAGGAGGATGATGATGGGGTATTTTCAGCCTGGGCTGACCCTTTTCGTCGATTTGAAGCTGATCGTGGGCTCTTGCTTTGAACAGGTCGCGCCGGCGTGCCAGGCGATGCAGCTTTAGCCCGAGGTGTCCTGGGCTTTGCTGGAGAAGGTGTCGGGGTCCTGAGCGGAGAGGAGAGTGTATATTCTGGTGTTTGCGGAACAATGCTGCGTCGCAAGCCATTCCCCCTAAATGCTGATAGACCAGGGCTTTCGGTTTTTGCTTTTGGCGAAGCAGCTTGAGACATCGCAGACAACCTGGAGCTGCGGCGCGTTGGTGTTCGTTGAGCTACCGCAGCCATAATTGCTCGATTAGGACTGACAGGTTCATCGACCTCGGCCTTCATAATTCTCTTTCCAAGATTTTGAGACGCGGCGTCTTCGTGACCGAGAATGCCCCCGACGGCTGCGGTAATATCCATACCCATAGTCTCATCCTCCAAGATCGAGGTATCCTCACCTCTGGTGTGAGATGGTAGAATAGCACCATATGCGACAGTCATATCCATTGTATCTTCGGCATCTGCCCTTGCTGGTCGATGAGCAATACTTTGGCGAACGCCAGCAGCTGCTGCGTCGTCTGCAGATTTTGCCGGGGGGAGGACACCGCCCATTACCGTAGTGAATTCCATGGAAAAATCTTCGTTCGCATCAGACTGATTATCAGAGACGTCGTCGGGTTGGTTGATACCACCAATAGCGGTTGTGAATTCCATGGTCTGTCCCAAAGTAATGCCATCCTGAGTTGCTTCGTCGGTAGAGGATTGGTTATACAGGTTTCGTGCTGTCTTGTCTTGTGATAATATACCACCTAGTGCCTGCGTCACGTCCATGGACATGTCATCATCTCTGGTCATATCTCTCGTAAAGTCTCCATCTTGTTGCGGCTTGAGAATACCGCCAACAGCGCCGGTCATGTCCATGTCCACGTCCATGTCCATGTCCACGTCCATGTCCATGCCCGTTTCTGTTTCGTCGTCTGCTCTCTCTGCCGGGCTTTTGGAATCATTCACGGAAGGTGATGACTGGGTTTTTTTCTTCACCCAGCCGAACGAAGGAATAACTTCCTCTCCATCGTCAAGGTCATCATCCTCCTCACCATTGTTCAGCCGCTGCGTGTCAGCTCTTTGTGCTGCCGCTCTTAATGCTTGGTCTAGCGTCGAACTGTCGTCGTCGTCGTCGGATTCTGATCTTTCAGAGGCAACAGTGGTTCCTGTCACCTCTACCGTCTCAATCGTCATCATGGTTCCGTCGTCTGAGTCACTGCTGGAGCCACTATGGTCCTCCACTTCCTCAACATCGTCCGCTGGCTCGGAATCGGAGCTGTATATCGTCGACGTAAGAGTATCCTCATTGTTGCTTGCGACACCCACAGCTGGAAGTCCTGAATTTCTTCGGTTTGAGCCTTTGCTATCGGGTGACTTCGGCACAGTCCCGGTCAAGGTAGCGCCGTTGACAGACGAAGCCCGCCTTGAGGAGTCTGTCGAAGTCGTGGAGTCATGCATATAATCAATTTCGTGAAAAGTATGTAGTGTAGCTTCAGCAGCGAACGAAACCCGTCTGTTCGCCAACGACTTGCGACGAGCATCTCGGCGCTCTCTCTCCTCTCTTTCCCGAGCTGCTGCTTGTTGTTCCGCTTCAGATTTAAGTGCCACTTTGGAACTATTTGTGCTATCTTCGCTTGAGCAAGCAAGACTCTTGGTTGATTCGCCCGAATCGCGAGACTCGCTCGACTTCCTAGTCCGTTGCGTTCCATTTTTCAAAGGAGGAATTTCGGGCACTGCGTAAGCGGTGGGCTTGAGGATCGATCGCGGCATGGGAGCTGCAATAGACTGATAACCTGTCAGAATAAAAGAGTGCCTGGAGTAAAACGATATACCTAGTTTCCGAGGCTAATATAATTGTAGACTCACTGCTCTCCGGTTTCCATTGCCATGTTTCAAGGCATCGAGTCCGCCTGGACCCAAACTCTTACTTCGTGACTTCTTGCGACTAGCAGCCAAAGTACTCGCCACGTCCACGGTCGCATTCTCTTTATCCATGGTTTTCTTCATCGCAACGGTCCCGACCGATTTTCGAACCCGTCTGGTCGAAGGCACCGTTGCGTCGGCTACGGGAGCCATTTCGACGATGCTGTCGGGAAATCGTATCTTGCGCAGTTTGAACCTGAAAGCACGAAAAGCTGTCGCGGATGACGAACCGCGATCTGCCGTGTTTGTTTACTTCCACGGAGCAACGGTAATTAACGGTTACTTCTGGCGGGGGAGTGGGTCTCGAATTACCAAAATATGGGTCAGGCGCATGCAGGCACAAGCGTCACGTGTGACAGCCTGATCTTGTTCATGAGCCGTCACGTGACAAACGCTGGCCTGCTTGAGTTGGGCTTCGTAGTTGTGGGGGTCTCGCGTACTTGACCAATCCAAATTTTGCAAGCCCTAAGATGGGGAGCAGCTTGCAAAAAAAGTGGTGGGTGTGATTGATTGATTGCCCTATTCTCTCCATTCGCGCAAAACACCTTCTTGGCTCATCCACCCCAAACGACAGCCCTCCTGTTTAACGACAAGCCCCCGGAGCAGGATAATTCAAGATGTCAGTCCACCGATTCCGATCGACGTTGCGATTTCGAAATTTCGAAATGAAATACTTTTTTTGTTTTTCCCCGGTCGCTAACTTGCACTCAGGGCGACCGAGTTGACCGTACAATCGGAGCGTGCTTTCCAAAAGCAGCCGCACATCTTCCTTAACTCCAAGATCAAGGCCAAGAGCGCCAGACCGGGCAAGGGTGGACGAAGATGGTATAAGGATGTTGGCCTGGGCTTCCGTACCCCCAAGACTGCCATTGAGGGTAGCTACATCGGTACGTGCGCAACGGACTCGAACATAGCAATATCAAGATCGACTGGAGCACGAATTATGATGGAGTCGACAGAGCATACAACGTGGAATTGGCGATTTCGAAAACTGCGATGCATAGCCCGAACGATTGATCGAACGACCGAATGAAACTAACTTTATCTGATTTCCGTCAAAACAGACAAGAAGTGCCCTTTCACCGGCCTCGTCTCCATTCGTGGACGTATCTTGACCGGCACCGTCGTCTCGACGAAAATGCACCGAACTCTCATCATCCGAAGAGAGTACCTCCACTTCATCCCCAAGTACTCTCGTTATGAGAAGCGCCACAAGAACCTCGCCGCCCACGTTTCTCCCGCTTTCCGTGTTGAGGAGGGTGACCAAGTCACTGTTGGCCAATGCCGACCCCTCTCCAAGACTGTACGTTCCGCGAACCCCCGTCTTTTCATGTTGGATTTTGCAATCAGGTGTGGTTTATGTACTGACCATGTTCTCAGGTCCGATTCAACGTTCTGCGTGTTCTGCCCCGAACTGGCAAGGCGGTGAAGAAGTTCAGCAAGTTCTAATTGGGACTGTCGTTATAGCATTTTTGGCGTGATAAACATGAGACGGGATAGGAAACTCCCATTCTCAGGACCGGGTTAAGGCAGATGTTTGGCAATGATTGTGCTGTAATTGCAGTCAGGATTTGAAGAAAAAAAAAGGCAAAGGCTTTATGAATGCAACATAACATATAAATCAGCTGTTCGAGATCTCATAGGCTATGAGACCGTAATGTTGTGAAATTACAGAACCCACTGTGATGGATGCTTGCAACGACATGGTTTTGCCCAAGCAGAACCTGTCCAGCAAAGCTTGAATGCCACGTTCCTGTAGGACAACTGAATATTTACAGCTGATGTTCGTTTGCATATCATTACGAACTCAAACATGACTTTAACCACTAATTTCCAAACCGGGTGTCACTCCATATTCTGGAAAGGCCCAAATGATCAGGACACAACGAGTGTACAGTGCGAAACACAGTGTTTCAGACGGACACTGTGTTTCCGAATATCCTGCTCTGCGCGCCATGTTCTAGATCTCGCTCGACATCCATCGCATCCAGCTGTACGGCGGCAGCATACCACGATGGGCTGGTTTCCGTCGATTTTTGGATCAGGCAGATCGCCGTCCGACCCTCTCGAGAAGCTAGACCCAAAGCTTCGAGAATTTCTCGAGAAAGAGTCTCCCGTCAAATACACTCCGAACAATCAAGCACAGACATCCCCGACACCCGCGCCGCAAACTCAGAGTCAGAGTCAGAGTCAGGACCTACAAAAACCAAGCGAGAGGACAGGAGATGCAGCCGTAGTTCCGTCGGCGAGCTTATACCCGGACGGACGCTATGCACATCTGTGGAAGAACTATAGGCCTCTGCAGGAGGTCGAGTCAGAGGCAGCGACCGACCATGACAAGCTCATGGGTGTGCTGGAAGGGTTCAAGGAGCGCAAAGCAGCAATTGGTCGCGCAGCGCTCGAGAATTGTGCGATTCAGCAGGAGGATTGGGTTAACTGTATGAAGCATGGCAGTTGGGAGGATCAATTACAAATGTGCAAGCATCAAGTCCGAAGCTTCGAAAGATGCTACACAATGCAATCGGTACGGATCAACGGGACGGGAAATGAAAGAGAAAAAAAAATTGGGCCTTCAATAAAGGCACGTATCGTGACTTGCTAATCATGAAAAAACAAACAGAGGTTTCTTCGCGCGCTTGGCTACGGATCAGTCGATGGTCGCTCTCCACAGGTGGAGGAAAATATTCAAATGCACGCAGACCGACTATACGAACGAATGATTCAGCACGAGGGAGCCGTCGAAAAGGCCAAGAAGGAAGGGACCCCGATTCCGGTGTTTGACCCGGCGTTGCCCAAAGCCAGTAGTACACCCAAGGTGGTCCCGACAGATGAGCTCGAGAAGCAATGGCGGGACAGGTTGGAAAAGCTGCCGCAAGAAGAGCGGGTGGTGGAAGAAGCGGCGCTGAGAGCAGATTTGCAGGCCAAGTCTGAAGTCGCCAGGAGCGTCAAGCAAATATGGGCTGCACAGAAGGAGGAGAGAGATGCGCGGAAAGCGGACGGACAGTCCACATTTTCAGATAGCCTCGCCGGATTGTTTGGTCGAAGCGGCAATGAGGGCAAGAAGTGAATATGATGCGCAGCATAGCATGCTAAAGCAGGATGACCTTGTACACCATGTATCATTAACGGGGATGTAGAGAATATCATTGGCGTCGTTCATGACGCATGGTTGTTGATAAATAATGCAAAACAAAAATAGGCCCAGAATAAGAACGTCTGGAGCTCGTTCGTCGCATGCTTATTAGACTTTATCTGTTTGCAAATTTGGTGATGCCGCAAGCTTGCGCATCATTGCATCTGCAGACTAAGGTACCACATCTCAGAGTTCTTTATACAGCTGATATTTTAAAATAAGGTCGCAGCTTTCCACAAGCACTTCATCTGGTTTCGTGGTCTAGTTGGTCATGATTTCTCGCTAACACCGAGAAGGTCCCCGGTTCGAGCCCGGGCGAAACCACGTTTTTTTCATCTTTATTCCACCTCCCAAGCCTAACTTTTGCCATGATCACCTGCATTTGACATGTTGGTTCATCTTTTTGGATGTGTTTCTGTTTAGTGAAACTATGGAAAGATCTACTCATGAATCTCGACAGAGGATATACAGTATAACATATGTATGTATATGCACTAGGTTTACTTTAACCAAAGTCATATTGCAGTAGCTGCGCTACCCTGTAACAGAGCCGACTGTTTTTTTTTTCTCCCCTTTTCTCTTCTCTTCTCTTCTGTCTTCGTTTATTTGGTTATTTCTTCATTTGTTGATTTCTTTGAATTGTAAAAAACAGATCGGCTTAGTAGTGTTTAGCACGCAAGACTTATCCACGCACAATTCATCGCTCTATATTTACAGGCCCCGAACATAGAAATATGTAGCAACGGTAACGACAAAGCTTGGCGAGCAGACATGGTGGATGTATCCAAGTCCGTATATAAATGCTGCGGAACTGCACTATACAAAAGAAAACGTACAAGGAATCACAAGTTCAGTGATGGCACAGGAACAACAAATGACCTAGAACTGCGTCTTCCACCAGAAATCATCCATTTTGTTTACGCACATACGAGTGATAAATATTTCTTTTACCAAAACTAACAACGTAATGTAAAGGGTGAAACGAATCGCCAAGCTCATCAAATACAACCAGAGCATGGCGTCAGAGAGCCCTTTATAGAATTTACTCTAGGAACAGCGTGGTAATGCGAAGCAGATGTAGCCGACTGCAACGCACCAATTGTCAGAGATACGCGTTCCGAACATCACAGAAACAATCTACATCTCATATTGCCTGTCAATGATCATGGCACAAGACCTGACGAAACGATTCTGTCTGTCATCAGGAACTGAGCAAAGTTTGGAGAGGAAAAAAAAAGGGTATCTTGTATGGACTACATTCTCCTTCCCAAGTTAAGAAATGACTAGTGCCGTGAAAGGCGCGCTGCCTTGAAACGGCTAACTGGCTCGCCGTCGCCAGCATCGTCCAAAGGCTGGATGACGGATTCGTCCTCTTTTAAAAAGCCTCCATCGCGTTGAATGAATTTCCTCCGCATGCGATGGTATTCATCGGCGACTTCCTGATGAACCATTGTGTCGTCGAACTCGTCGGGTGCAATGACACTGGACGGGGTGTCTCGCTCAACCAATTTGTCGGCGATGGTAGATCCCTTGGGACCCGTGGGCACACTCCTCGGTTTCTGCTGTACATAATCCGTGGGAACATCAAAAGGTCCTTTGGGTATGACTCCATTGTCGATGACAGGACTGACGTCCATGACCTTCTTGAACCTCGACGGCTTCCGGGCCTGCTTCGCCCCTGGTGTCTCAATGGGAGTTGTTCTTTCCACGACATCACCCAGAGGATCGATAATTGGCGCTGTCTGATCATTTGCTGGCATCTTGTCTGATATTGCTTCAGCTTGCGGAGCAATGTACAGAGCTTGCGCGAATCGAACACCTCTTTTCTCCTCCACAGCTCCGCTGCGACTCTCCTTAAGACTGGACTTGGAAGGCGCTGATTTCGAAGAAGAGGCTGAATCTGTCACTTGTTGGACTACGATTCGTCCAATGCCTCCTTGATCGCCTTTTGATTGCCCAGCTTCATCACGCTCTGTCTGTTCGGTGAAGCGAGATTTGACACCAAGTTTTTGTTCGAGTTCAAGCATTCGCCGGCGATATTTATCCGTAACCACACGGCCGGTAAATCGCCCAAATCTATCTTCTTCATCATCGTCGTCATCATCGACATCGTCATCGTCGTCACCCTCGTCCACATCATCTTCTCCATATTCAAAGCCGCTGTCATGGTCCTCGTCTTCGCCCGAGACGTCTTCTTCCAGATCAATTTCGGCAACCACAGCACCTACTTGGCTCATGCTATATTGAAGCATTTGCCGCCTCAATTCTGCGTCATCCTCATCCTCATCCTCTGGTATGACAGGGTCTTGCTTGCTGATATTCTCTTGCTCCTTTGCCGTCTTCATTATCCTGTCAACTCGCTTGGCTCTTGCAGACACTTTAGCAGATGGAGGTTGTGCAGGCTGTGCATCCTCGTAGAATGATACCGACTTCTTGACTGGAGGTGTCGGTGATGGAATCGTCGTCGTCCGAGCAGGAGGGGGTCTGCTGGTTGTCGATCGACTTGGCTTAAGTGGATTGGGAGCAGCAGTACTTGGCTCATGATCATGAGACGGCACCGAGGTAGCCGCCCCTGTCTTGGTTGCCGTCGAAGAGTCGAAGGGCAGATCATGGACTCCCGCTTTCTCGAGTGTCTCGTGAACTTGGGAAAGCGCGTTGCCGGGCTGATTCAATCGATAGGACACCACGTTGTCATTATCGTCTAGCTCCTCGATAATTTCTGTAACTGGTTGGCCATCCTCATCCACGGCATCTGGCTGACTGACGACTGTGGCAGCAGCATATTTGTTCTCGGCAGTTTCCAGCTGTTTCTCAAGACTGGAAACATTTTTGCCGACATAATCAATACGCCGTTGCAAGACATTGATAATTTGAGATCGCGATTTGGAGTGCTGGAAGCCAAAGACCTCGTCCATCTCGCGACCAATCAATAATTCGCCATCGAATTCCGCATGTATCTTGTGCAGGTCGTCAGGCGTACATGGGTCCGGGATTGCCTCGACCTCTTCTTTAAGAGCCTCGTACTCGGCATCCCATGTCTGCCAATGCTGCAGGGCCTTTCTCAACTGCTTGACATTTTCCTGGAGCTGCAAGCGGTGCTTTTCTAACGCGAGGAAGCTGTCACTGGCGCCCGACATGGTATTTAGAGGGTTCCATAGCCTGAGGAGCCATGGAGAAGGTTCGAGAAAGAAGGGCAGAGAAAATGAAAATAAAGAAGAAAAAACGAATCGCGACAGACAGGGATGCGCAGACAAAAGTGGGTCATGCGGGCGGAGAAATGCCGGCTAACTGACGTCTGCACAACCTCCACATGCAGACGAGCCACGACAATTGGTCATGCATGGTGTTGGACACTGTTGATGCTTGTCATTTGACGTCGACACCCACACAGAACATCGTACGTACCTCGCCGAACAAAGCCATCCATCGATGCACAATGTTTCAAGACGGCCTCTCGTCTTGCTGCAGCATCTCGTAACCACGCGGGCCCGGGATCGCAACATGGCCACTTCATCGCGCACCTATGCCGTGAGTCTGCTCTTTTGCGTCACCTTTCGCCGTTCACCTCACCCTTCACCCTTCGCACTTCACTCCTCATCCGTTTCCGTTTGATGTCGTCATCTACTTCACTTTGACCACTCATCCGATTTAAACTCACCACGACAGTCAACTAGGATGCCATTGATGCGCTCAACTCGCTGCAGACGCCGCATGCCGTCATTGAAGCCCGCCGCAAGGCAGGCATCCGGCCTGATGCGTCGTCCATGCGAGAAATGCGCGCCTATCTCGCTCGTATAGGATATACGGTACGAATGCCCATTTCGCGTCGTCGCAATTTTACAGGTCTCTAAAGGGGCCGCAATTTTCAAAAAAAAAAAAAAAAAAAAACAAAAGACCAAAGATTTTCATCAAAATTCATACTGCATTTTTTAGCCCTCGGATCTCAACCGCCTCAACGTCGTCCACGTAGCAGGCACCAAAGGCAAAGGTAGTACCTGCGCTTTTGTCGACTCCATCCTCTCGCAGTACCGTCCGCGACTCTCCAAAACAGGCCTCTTCATATCGCCCCATCTCATTGCTGTGCGTGAGCGTATCCGTATCAACTCGTCCCCCCTGTCGGAGGAGCTCTTCGCCAAATACTTCTTCCAGGTATGGGACCGTCTCGCCAAGTCGAGTGCCTGTCCCGAGGACGCCGTGCCGGGCTCGCGGCCACTCTACGCGCGGTACCTCACCCTGATGAGTTGGCATGCGTTCCTGTCGGAAGGTGTCGACATAGCCGTGTACGAGACGGGCATCGGCGGCGAGTTTGATGCCACAAATCTGGTGGAGAAGCCTGTCGCATCGGGCATCAGCACCCTTGGCATTGACCACACCTTTGTGCTCGGAGACACAGTGGAAAAAATCGCGTGGCATAAAGCCGGGATTATGAAGGAGGGCAGCCCGGCCTTTACAGTTAAGCAGGAGCTTGCCGCGTCTGACGTCTTGCAACAGAGAGCCTGGGAGAAGAATGTGCAGTTGACGGTGTTGTCAACCGACAACAAGCGTCTAGAGGACGTCAAGATCCGTCCGGACGCGGAATTTCAGAAGAAGAATGCCACGCTAGCGATTAATCTGGCTGAGGCGGCGCTCACAAAACTCGGTCTCCTGACGGACTCGAGTACGGCATCTTCTGCCCTGCCGGACAAGTTCAAGGACGGGCTGGAAGGCACAGTGTTTCGGGGCCGCTGTGAGATTAAGCAAGAGGAGAGCGTGACGTGGTATGTGGACGGGGCACATACAGCCGAGAGTCTGAAGATGTCATCGAGGTGGTTTGCCGACGAAACGGCCAACAGGTATTCTCCTCCTCTCCCTCACTTCTTCGCCCAGGCCCTGCTTCCCTTCTCTTTCACACCCATAGTCTCACTCCTCATCTGGCTCTCTCTTTCTCGTTCCTTTTCCCACTTGCCACACCAACCACATCGTCCCCCCCCCCCAGCGAATGCTTTTCAGTTATCTCTGCATACATATGCATACATGTACATACCAAAACAACAACAACAAACAAACAAGCCCAAAACACTAACCTTCAAAAAAAACACTCAGTACAAACCCCCGCATCCTCATTTTTAACCAGCAAGGCCGTCCCGAAGCAATCGACTTCCTTGCCCCCATCCAAAGAACCACCTCCCGCGCCCCTAGCAACCAACCCGCCTTTGACCACGCCATCTTCTGCACCAACGTCACCTTTGCCAAGGCAGGCTACAAGCGCGACTTTGTCAACCATGGCATCGACCCCAGCGAGGTGGAGAGCATGTCTGTGCAACGGCGTCTGGCTGAAAAATGGAAGGGCCTTGATCCCCACTGCAAGGTGGCCATTTTGCCGACCATTGAGGAGGCGCTGCAGTATGCGAGGCATGTAGCGGATGGGTTGGAGGGGGGAAAGAAGCTACAGGTTTATGTGACGGGGAGTTTGCATCTCGTGGGTGGTGTGCTGGGGCTTTTGGAGGAGGCGGATGCTTTGTGAGTGGTTTGGGTCTTGTTTGAGGTCGCGGAGTTTGTTGTATGTGATATATGGGCGAACTAGAATTGGCAGTGGATGTCATTGTGGTTGCATCATGACAATGTTATGCATACATGCTTGCATATACGTTTGCACATATGTATGTACACACGCACATATGTATACCTATATATACACGACAGACTACTCCATCTTCCATCAAATCCTTTCGTCCAACCTCAGTCATTTTACAACACAGAATTAGGTTCCAACACCTGCACCACCCCCCCCACGAGATGTAAACTCCCCGTCACCAACACTTTCCCCTGCCTCCCGCCCAACCTCCTTCTCGCCTCCTCCACCCCGCTCACGACATTGTTCGTCACAGTCGTTGTGCACCCCGGGCAGATGCTCTCCATCATGGCCGCAGCGCCCTCCTGCACCGCAACATGGTCGTGCGGCTGCTGGAGCGGCTGCTGAAGCTCGTTTCTCGTAAACACAGCGTGCGAAAAAACATCCCGTCGGCCCGTCTCCCGCTGCAGCGCCTCGACAAGGGCTTTTAGCAGCACAGGAGCATTCCTCTCCTGCTGGTTGAAGAGCAGAATCAGGTCTGGCTTTTCGTCCTTGTTTTCGTCGCCGGCGCCAGGCGGGCCGTTCTGCGCGGCCACCCACTTGGCTACCTGCTCGAGACTGTCGTGCGTGTGCGCCCCGTCGAGGAGCCACGTAGAGCCCTGGTGGCGAAGGACTTCGCATCTGCCGCGGAGGGAGGCCGTTGTCAGGCCTCTGACCATCTGGCCGGGGAGTGCCTCGTCTAGCAATGACGACGACGACGACGTGTCCGATGCCGCCGCCGCCGCCGAAAACCCACGCAAATGTTCCTTGACGGCCATGACGGCCAGTGCCTGATTCCGCTTCTGAAACTCGCCTGGTAGATTGCCCTGGATGTTCGTCCTCCGCGCCCACGCCTCCACGTCCTCCTCCTCCACCTCCACCAGCACCGCGCCCTTGTTCCTTGCCCGTTGCCTCAAGACCTGCATCACCGCCGGCTGCCGGGCCTCCAAGTTCATCGTAAATGCCCTGACGCCGCTCTTGAAAATGCCAGCCTTGTGCCACGCAATCTGCTCCACCGTGTCCCCCAGCATCGCCACATGATCCACACCCAGGTGCGTCACCACCGCGGCCGAAACCGCCCCCGCCGGCAACACGTTCGTGGCATCGTACTCTCCGCCGATGCCACACTCCATGACCACGCTGCGCACGCGCTCCCCCAGAAAGACATGCCACGCCAGGATGGTGAGAAATCGAAAAAAGAAGGGCTTCGAGGCCGGGCCCTCCGCCGTCGCAGCATCCACGACATTGCCGGCCGAGGCGGTGAACCGATCCCACAGGTCGAAGAAGTAGGCCGCAAAGACGTCCTGCGAGAGGGGTTGCCCGTTGATGGCAATTCTCTCCCGCGGACTGACGAGATGGGGACTGGTGTAGGTTCCCACGGGGCCTCCATGTGTGCCGTGTGCGCCGTACTCGCGCAGCATGGCTGTCGCGAAGGCGCAGACGGAGCCTTTGCCCTTTGTGCCTGCTACGTGGATGTGGCGCATGCGGGATAAGTCGCTGGGGGAATAGCCTGCTCGGCGAAGCCATTCCAGCATTTCCGGCATGGCGGCGGCATTGAGGTTGAGATGCTGCTGGGCTGGGGCTTGGGTCCGCGTCAGGACCTGGCGGTCAGGAGTCTTGTCGAAGAGGTGCGTTACTGCGCGGTTGGATTGCAGCTGCGCGAGTTTCTGGAGGGCGGCTTCGTAGCTTCGGGACGTGGACATGGTGACGAGGAATCGATGTTGACGTGTTGTGGATGCTGCTGTTGATGCCGCCGAAGTCGTCGCTGTCGCTGTCGTCGTGTACAGTATGTGTGTTGTCTTTCCCGCGCCCCTTCTTTTCTTCTTTTCGTCTTTTCGTCTTTTCGTCTTTTCGTCTTTTCTGTTCTATGTTCTCTGCAATGGGAAAAGACGAGGCCCGCCTTCGAGGCAGACAGCCTTGACAATCATGCGCGCATCACGGAAAACTGCGCTGATGGATTCGCTTTCTTGAGCTGTGACATGCCGTGCTGCTCGCTCGAGATGATGAAGCGTCAATGTTGCAGTTGAAGCTTCGACCAAAGCTTGAGCTGCATGGCTTTTGCTGTGCCAAGTGGGGGCGCAATTCATCCCCCTCCGATGCCGAGAAGGCTACACCATTGTACTCGTCCACATTTCTTGAATCGCTGATTGGAAGCTACTCACTCCTCCTCCAGTAACTCATTGTACAAGTGTGGATAGGTACGGAGATGTAGCCTTGTCGGCACCAACGGGGCTATCGTCTCATACGGTACCTACAGAGTACTGATACATTGCCCATCCGGACCAAAGGGTCTGCGTACGAGCAAAATAATGGAATACATGGGGCAAACACAAATGGCACTTGGTAGACAACTGCAACAATGTCATCTACGACTTGATTTGTCCCGATAGCGAGGACTTCCCCAGCTTCTATTCATATCTAGTACACGAGTCTGTGACTCTTTTTCTTTCTTTCTCCCTCTTCTCCCCCTAACCTCTTCTAGCGCTGTCTTTTTTTTCCCTCCACCAACATCGTACATGACAAAAGAAAGCCGGTTTGATTACCCATGTGTACTATATTCAGGTACCTACCTACTTCGTACCCAGGTTTTCTACTCGCAGACTCTGGAGTCTTGCCTCGGTAGCAATCACCTGTGAGAAAAAGACATGTCAGCTGCGAAATTCCTGGAACCGACTGCGTCAGTTTTGCTAGAGTGTCAACTTACGTCAAGTGCTTGCTCAACCTCCAACACCTTGCGAACCTCACCGATCCAGTCTTTGCTGAGCGTCTTGGCCCAGCCCTGCAGGCCGTTCATCTCCCGTGCAGCTGAATCCAAGTCACCCTCCTCTAGATAGGTTTGTGTGCGCGTCAGGATACTCTCGACGTCGTTGCCGTCGGCGAGACCCTCCTTCTTGAACATGACATGACTCAGAATCCAGCTCGAAGCGTGGCTGGCGACCCCAGCATCATCGGGAAGGAGAGATGCCTTTCGGACTTCGCTCGCAACGCGGCGGAATCTGTCAATCAGTTGCGACGGCGGCGTGACACCACGCTGATAGGTCGCCGGGTTGAGCGAGGCAATGGCTGCGTCGACAACTGCATCATCACTGGCAATCTCCTTGAGCGCAATCAACTCCCGGATGAAGGGCTTCGCATGCGTAGAGTTCTCAAGGCTAGCTCGGACGGCCTCGACGGCAACGTGAAGCTGCTGAGTCTTGAGGTTGCTGTCGACGACACCATTCCATCCAACCGTGAGCTTCTCCAGGTCGGATACCGCAGAGGTCAGCTCAGACAGTTTGCCCAGACGACCCTGACGCTCCTTCTCAACACGCTCCTTGACCTCCTGAACGAATTCCTTCTTGAGAGCCAAGGCCTGCTCCAACAGCCGGGTTTGCAGCTTCTCGTCGTTGAGCTTCTTCTCTCGCTCCATCAAGAGGTTGACTCGCTCGTCATAGCTGCGCCGCACCGACTTCATTTCCTCCTCGAATTCGCGACGCCATTCGAGCTCCTGAGCGGCCATGGTCTTCTCGACACGCTTGATCAAATCGGTCGCGGCGTGATCGAACTCGTCAATCGAGGACTTGACCTCCTGTGCGGCCTTCTTTTCCACAGAGCTCTTCATGTCCCTGAGACGACTACCAATCCGAAGAATTTCCTTCTTGGCCTTGGCAATAGTAGTCGAGTAGCGCCCGTGAGCACCATCGGCGTTGACTACCAGAATGAGATCGTTGAGCATGTGTACGAGATCCCGCACAATGGGATCCTTGGCGTCGGGAAGCTTCATGAGATCGATGGACTCCAAGGGAGGGAATCTGGAAGGCTCATTGACCTCGGGCGCCTTGAAGTCCTTTGTGGCAGATGTGGCAGAACCGGTCGCGGTCGGTTCGGAATAGACAACCTTGGATGCTGCCTTGTCGGCCGGCTTGGCCAGAGTCGTGGTCGGATCCGCTTTCGCCTTGTCGATGACATCCTTCTTTTCTGTCTGTTGGACGGCAGAGTTCTTCACAGACTGAGCAGCCGCGCTGGAATGTCGGGATGAAGGTTCAGCCCTGTCAGCTACTCTCCAAGACGCACCGCTCTGTGCGGGGATCGTGACCTGCTTGCCGACATCCTTGATCCGGGTCTCCTGGGAAATGGAATGAGGATACTTCTTCTTGAACTCAAGTTCCTCCAGATACAGCACAGCCTGCTCCCCAAAGGGCACATACTCGGTGAAGAAGTCGTGGAAGTAGTCATTGATTCGGGAGTACCATACACCACCGGCAAACCCAGCAACACCGAGAACCATGAGAGTGAAGACAAATCGTCGTAACCTTTGGAAAAATCCCCTCTTCTTTGGCTGAAGCGGTGGAGGAGCTGATGATGATGGCGGAGGAGGAGGAGGAGGAGAAGCAGCGGCCTTGCCAGCTGCTTCGGCAATCTTGTTTACAGAAGGAGGGGGAGGCGGCGGCGTCAGAGGGACAGTCTTGACCTCGGGAGTCTTGGCATCGATGATAGCAGCGGCTGGGGGAGGAGGGCTTCGCTCGGAGCTCAAGGTTTCCGACGTTGGTAAAATTGCTGGTTTCGACACGTCGGCGACGGGCTTCTTATCGACGGCATATAATCTCTGTAGTGACACAATAACGGCAAATGAAAGTCAGCGGAAATCCTTTGCATCGTCCTCACAGGGTGTCGGGATCAGGTGCCCCGGAAAGCGGAAAGATTGCGCTGCATACCGCTCCGAGCACGCCAGCTTGTCGCGATGCTGCAATGGGCCATTGACGCCGGACGGCAGCCACAGTGGACTGGCCGCCGGAAGGCCTCGCTGACCGAAGCGATGATCGCAACATGGAATAAAAGGGTTTACGGGCCAGCAGGGGCACGTGGTGATGGTTGATGATGGACGACGGGGTTTCGATTCGGAGAGGTTGCGCGGTTCAGGACAAAACCGCTCGGGGAGGGGAAAAAGTTCGGCTAAAGGCCGAACTGCCCCAAGCTCTCCTCCAAGTCGTTAAGATGCCCACTGGGACGAAGACGAACCTGGCTTGTGACGCAACCATTTATTCCTCAGCATGCATTCCCCAGCCACTTATACAATGGAGCTACTTTACAACGGCTGCAACAACGTCTGCAATCGAGAGTTTGGACATGCGTATTGGAAAGGATTTGATTTCTGTAGACTTGCGGATGGTAAGTTTTTTTTTTTTTTTTTTTTTGCCAACTGCCACACGCAGCTTAGCAGAGCCAGGACTGGCAGGATATTCATGCTTTGTTTTTGTTCCCGCACTTGGCAGAAACCTTGCCATCAGTATTGACATCATGGACTTATTCAAAGCTCTACAATTTATTTCTTCTCGGCACTTTGAACTCATTGTGGACATTCAAACCTCCGAACCGTGGCGCGCAAGGTCTTGACTGACGCCATATGTGTGTATGCACACGCAGGCGCGCGCGTGTGTAAAAAGGTCGGATCGGCAATATATATAGTATTAGGGAGGTAAAATAGAATCAAGCATAAAACAAAAACCAGTTTCCCCTAGAATGATAACGTCTCAAAACCAAAAGACTCCAAGAGAGAGAAACGTACAACATTCTTTAAGCCCGACCAGTCGTAAGACGACCAGGCTCCATGCGTCGCCACCATCGTGCTTCGGTCTATAGTCGTCCACTGCCCCCATCCGTGAAACATCTGAAGCTGACCCAGCTTGCGACATGTGCATCCGTTGATCATCACCCGACATACAAAAAAAAAAAAGAAAGAGAGAAAATTACTTCAATATCTACCAGGTTGGCAGAGGTGCGCTTATGATGCCCCATTTGTCGATTTAACAACTGCACGGCCCATTGACATTCGTGGTTGCATTCTCGGGAGACAGGCTGACGCCAGGTCGTTGGCCAGGTCGAGCATGTCGAGGACCAGCCTGGTCCAGGGGTAGCTTCTTGGCGATGGAAGTGAAGAGCTCACGAACGTTCTCAGCCGTCTTTGCTGAGGTTTCGAAGAACAAGAGTCCCGCTTCCCGAGCATAGGCCTCGGCATCGGCGGTGGAGATGGCTCGCTTATCGGGTTGTTCATTGACCAAATCGAGCTTGTTTCCGGCGAGTGCAATAATAATGTTCTCGTTCGCTTGTCGTTGAAGTTCTTTGACCCAGGCCTTGGCTTTATCTAGTGACGACTGTATGCAAGCCAACGGGAGTGAGTGAGGAGTGAGAAAGCCAGTCAGCATAACAGCAAACGGGGACGGCGGGGCCCATGACAAACTGCCTGGGGGGTTGAAGAAAATCATACAGCTTGTGTAATGTCGTAAACAACAACAGCGCAGTTGGCGTTGCGGTAGTACATTGGGGCGAGAGATTTGTAGCGCTCCTGACCAGCGGTATCCCAGATTTCAAACTTGACTGTAGTGTTCTCGTCGAGAGAAATGGTCTGTGTGAGGAAAGCGGCGCCAATGGTGGATTCTCTGAAGGAGTCGAATTGATCCTGTTTGGAGTGTTAGCCCCTAAACATCGGGTAACTGGGCGTATCATAGGAACGAAGAAGGAAGGACGATGTGAAACGTGCCTTGACAAATCGCAGGACTATTGAGCTCTGTATATTCAAGGAGAGTCAGTACCTCGTGCTACAGAACAAGCCAGTAGTGGCATGGAATGCGGTGGACATTCACCTTTCCGACAGCAGATTCACCTGTTTGGAAAAAAAAAAAAGAGTCAAGTTAGCGGTAGCATGGTAAACATGTGACGGCGAGGGGCGAGGAGGCGAGAGGATCGTGGACGGAGAGCCGGCTTCATACCGAGAAGAACGAGCTTAAACTGAGCAAAACGGTTGTTTAGGCCACGTGGACCGCCGGCGGAACCTCGCGCTGCCATGCTGAGTGGTTTTCTGGATGAATCTATTGAAGATGATCTGGTCCTGATGGTGGTGACGGGGGGGCGGCTCGAGGTGGCGGAAAGGCGATGGGCGGCACGTCGAGTAGCAAGTCGAGCAGCAAGAGCAACGAGGTATTCGGCAGCGACGGTCGACGCAGAATCGCGGAATTGACGTGCGGGGAGGATGCGCAGGCTCAAGGGCAAACGGTCGGAACGGAGCGTCAAAGAATGCGAAAAGCACAGTTGCGGCGAGGGGGAGGTCAGAGGTTGCGCGAGTTTCCTCTTCTTTTGTTGGTGTCAAGATGGCAAGACGGGCCTGGGGCCAAGGGCCAAAGGTGGGAGGAATAACGACGGGCTGATCTGTCTGTCTGCCTGGCGTGCGGTCGTCAACGGACTTGTTGGTATGACAGCAGCGCGCAGGGAGCACAGCCCGGTGGGCGACACCGCTGCTTACTGCAAATGGAGCCCCATCAGGCGGGTCACGAGGCCCAGTCGCAGCGGAGCGTGCGGAGCGGCGCAGGGTAGGCTGCCAGACTTTTTGCTTGGTACTGGGAGTGGAAGGAAGCCGCCACGTTGTGTCTCGCCAGTGTCGCCACATGTGATGGACTTCCAGTCCAGCCTGTCCAGCCTGTCCCGCCTAGTCCCGCCTAGTCCCGTCGATGAACTCGATTTACTCTCGCCCTCATACACAGTCTTGTGCTCTCTTTTTCGTCCTTCGTTTCGTTGCTCGCCCCTGGAGAGCTTTAAGCTCGCGTCCATCGTCATGTCCCCCCTTGCCTCGCCCAAGTTTCCGTTTCGAGATATCAACCTCCGCGTGACCCACGATGCGTATACCTTCACTTCGCCCTCTTCTCCTGATGCTCCTGCGCTAGTCATCGATCGTCCCACGGGCGACATCCGCTTGGGTGATGCGAACCCGCATGCGGCCAAACGAGCCACGCGAGTCTCCAGCATCGCCGGTATTCTGGGCATCATCCAGTTGCGACTTGGTATGTTGGTAGTCCCAAGCAAGAGAACTACACCGAGAGAGAGACAGACAGAGAAAGGAAATCCGTACATATTGAGACGCAAAAGTGCAGCGTGCCTAACCACCCGTGCTGTGCTGCCTAGACAAGTATGTCATCATCATCAACAAATCTTTACCTGCCGGCCGCCTCAAGGGCCAAATGGTGTACAAGCTCGTGAGCGCCGAAATCCTGCCCATGCGTGAGCGCCAGATCCACGACCCCGACGAGGATACCTTTCTTGGTCTGCTCAACACTTTTCTTCAGAGAAGTCCAATGTACTTCTCCTATGCCATTGATTTGACCAACTCGATTCAACGTCAATCGCAAGCCGATGCCTCGAGCCCCCTGTGGATGCGAACCGACGACCGGTTCTTCTTCAACAAGCACCTGCAGTCCGATCTGATAAATTTCCGTCTCCATGGCTCAAGAAGCCAGCCGGGGAAGCAGCCCGCCATTGACCCATTTATTCTCCCGTGCATCTTTGGCATGCTCGAGATCAAGCCTACCCAGTTCAAAAACACCCCCGTCACCTTGATCATCATCTCTCGCCGTTCGCGATATCGCGGGGGCACCAGATACTTTACCCGAGGTGTTGACGGGGAGGGACATGTCGCCAACTACAATGAGACGGAGCAAATCGTCATTCTCAACGACAGCAGCTCCGGTCTGAGAGGCTACGCGGGCAGCTCCGACATGCAGAGCGGTAAAATTGGTGGCAATCAGGAAATGCAAATCATGTCCTATGTCCAGACGCGTGGTAGTGTGCCCACCTACTGGGCCGAGATCAACAGCCTCAAGTACACGCCCAAATTGCAGATTCGGAACACCGAGTCCGCGTTGGCCGCGTCGCAGAAGCACTTTGACGAGCAGATTCGCATCTACGGCGACAACTACCTGATCAACCTGGTCAACTCCAAGGGCAGGGAATGCAAAGTCAAGGAGTCCTACGAACAAATGTACCGCTCGCTCGTGTCGGCACCACAGGAGCGACGCGAAGGCGATCGTCTGACGGCCGAAAAGTTTACGACTCTCCAGCCCGGCGCAAGAACACAGCAGTATGACAGTCTGCACTATGTCTATTTCGACTACCACACCGAAACCAAGGGCATGAGGATGGACAGAGCCTATGCGCTGACGGAAAAGCTGCGACAAGAGCTCGAGAAACAAGGCTACTTCCGAGGCGTCGACACTCCATCCAATACGGACGGCAAAATTGACGCCCGCAGCCTGCAGACGAGCGTCATGCGAACCAACTGCATGGACTGCCTGGATCGGACCAACGTCGTGCAGAGCATCTTTGCGCGATACACCTTGAACCGCATCTTTGAGGATCTCGGCCTGATGCCCCGCGGCGCTCAGTTCCGCGACGAGGACCCTGCCTTTGAGTTCCTCTTCCGCAACATCTGGGCCGACAACGCCGATGTAGTATCCTGCGCATACTCGGGCACCGGCGCCATGAAGACCGACGTCACCCGCACAGGCAAGCGCACCAAGCTCGGCGCTCTCCAGGACGGTCGCATCGGCATCACTCGTTACTACCTCAACAACTTCCGGGACGGACCTCGTCAAGATTCCTACGACTTGTTCCTCGGGGCCTACGACCCGGGGGCCACCAACATTGGCACGGACCGTGTCTTTGTCGACAGACGGCCCATTCCCATCCAGTCGATTCCCTACTTGCTCGCGTTCAGTGTTTTCATCGTCCTCGTCGGCCTATTTACCAAGCGTGCTCCAGACGCCAGAGTCCTGCCCATGAGGCTCTTTATTCTCTTCTGGAGCGGCGTCGCAGCCTGGTGTTTGCACTTTGTCCTACGTCACGGCATGCTCTATGTATGTCCCCCCCTTTTTTCATCGTCTTTTTTTTTCTATTTTTTCCCATTTTTTTTCGTCTTTTCCCTTTTCCTTTTTTTGTGACGAGATTCCGGGACTAGCTAGCTAACCTGCTTCTTCTTCTTCTTTCGTCTCCCATCGTCTAGGTCAACTGGCCGCGCCTGAACCCCCGCCCATTCGCCATAGAAGGGTACAACGAGCACTTCACCAAGGCGCGCAAAGACGGCGTGATTGGAAGCTTCGTAGCCCGTCACGAGAGAGGGCTTAGCGCAGCGAGGTATTTAAATGCGGAGGAGGGGAAGAAGAGGATTGAGTAGGGGGTGCTCGACGACCTACCTGTATCATTTTTTTTTCTTTTTTTCGTGACCAAAAGAATCGTTTCACACTCTCTTTTCCCCTTCTTTTCTTTTCCTTTGTCCTCTTGCTTCCTTTTCTTTCTTTCCCCAAAAAAAATCTTCTTTGTAGCGTAATTCTAATAGATGAAAACATTTCTTTTTGTCTGGGATATGCTGGTTGTCGTGTCAGGCTTGTTTCATGCCCCTTTTACGCGGTTTCATGCCCGCGGGTGCCCTTTCCGTAATAGAACTCGTTCAGGGCAGTAACCCGTTCACATCCTTGATTGATCGCGTGCTATGACGTGTTCTGCTTCGTCTGAGTACATGGGTCATCTCACGGGCGATTTTGGATTATATTTATAATATATCTACATTTGCTCTCTCTCTCTCTCTCTCCCACACACACACACATATATATATGTACAGCGAATTGATAATCCTTCTGGACCGCCGAGAGGTACTGCGATTAACCTTTTCCAGGTAGCCAGTAAGTAAGCGATTGACCTGAGAAGCACAAAGATATCAAGCTTTATTCTCTCTACTATAAGAATATATAGTATTTATATTTTCTAACATATTGTTCTCGATACATTCGGCATACCACTAGTTGATAAAAAAAAAACTGTACTACTATACACCACATACATACATATGTTACAAAAATCCCCCTTCTCCCATTTCAAAGAAGAGAAAAGGAGGCACGGGCAGTCCAAGTACGTTGCCTAATTCACCGCAGTGGCGACCTGTCCAACCACCTCGTCGCACCTACGGCAGAGCCCATCTTCTTGCTCGGCCAGATAGCGCCAGCAGCGAGAGCACTTCTCTTGCTTCGGGGGCAACACGTGCACGGTTCCGGATGGTGAGCCCTGAACCTGGATTTCTCTCGTGTACTGCCACGCTGGCTGGCCCTCTAACGCCTGGTTCACGTCCACGCGAGACACCACAAACATGGCATCGAGCTCGTCATGATACGCTCTAAGCGTGTGCGCCAGCTGTGCGTCGTCCGTGTTGATGAGGATGGAGCACTGCAGCGAGCTGCCCACCGCTTTATCCTCGCGCGCTTGCTCTAGCCCGGCCTTGACGGCGCTGTGGACTGCCGCCAGCAGCGCAAAATCCGTACGTAGTTGAGCTGGATCAGCTGTCAACCTCTTGGGGTCGACCAAGGGGGAAGTATATAATTGTCGAGCCGGACTGATTAGATTGCTACTCGACACATAAGCATCAGCTTCCGGTGCCAGACGGGGCGAATATGTGTGAAAGAAAAATAATAAAGTAAAAACAAGACAAGGTGAAAAGGGTGGCGGAGGGAGTGTGTGTGTGTCGGGGGGGGGGGGGGGTTGTTTCCAAGTTACTAACCTGTCATCTACCATCCATGCTGGACGATGGGACCATGCCTCTTCAACCAGGATGGGAGTAATGGGAGCAAGCATGCGGAGAAATCCGATCAGAATAGGCTCAAGCGCACCTCCGCCATCTCCGCAGTACAACCGGTCCTTCAGACCCTCGAGATAAAAGGCTGATAGATCGGTGGCAACCCATCGATTGATCATGGCCGTCGCCTTGTGGAACTCGTAATGGTTTACGGCCTCCCACACTTGGTCCATGGTATCTTGGAGCTGCATAATGGCAATCTGGTCCAGCTTTGTCAGCGGGGCATGCCGACTGGATTCGTGAAGGGAACCCAAGATCATCTTGAGAATCGTTCGGTACTTGATGAGTGCATTGTGAACCGGCTGCAGGATGGACGGGCCGATGAGGATATCTGACGTGAAATCACAACTTGCTGCCCATAGCCGCAAAGCATCAGGGCCGAGGGCATCATACCTCGGCAACGAGTCTCGTTGACCTTCACCTTTACCCTGACTTTGACCCTTACTCTTCTTGAGCGGAGGCAGTAGGCGTCCATGGATGACCTCCTCCGGAACTATGGTGTTTCCGAGAGACTTGGACATTTTCTTGCCGTGAGCATCCAATGTGAAACCATGTGTGATGAGTGTCTTGAATGGTGGTTGGACCTCCTCATCCGGCACCCCATCAGACTTTTGACAGGCCACATAGGTCAACAAACTGGACTGGAACCAGCCGCGATGTTGGTCAGAGCCCTCAAGATATACGTCCGCCGGCTGCCCACCAGCCTCCATCCAGCTGGTACCGCTATCGAACCACACATCCATCGTATCGGTGCCTCTCCTGTAACGTCCTTTCAAGTCCGAGGGCACCCACGCCTCGTCGTCCAGAGCATCTGAAAACCAGCCCTGCGAGGTGCGCTGCTGCATCACAGATATGATGTGCTCGATTGTTTGCTCGTTCATGACGGCGTTTCCACTTTCGTCATACAATGCAGGAATAGGTACGCCCCAGGACCGTTGGCGGGAAATGCACCACTCACTTCTGCCCTTGACGAAGCTCTCCAGTCTGGACCTGCCAGACTCGGGGACAAATCGTACTGCCCTCAAAGCTTTCAGAGACCCTTGCTTGATCCGCCCTACGTCGGCAAACCACTGTGCCGTGGCTCGGACTACCACGGGTTGCTTCGTGCGCCAGTCATAAGGGTATTTGTGCTGGAGTTTGTGCGTGGCCAGCACGTCATCCTTGATTAAGCCCAAGACGACGTTGCCCCCGCCTTCCAAAATCGACGGTGCATTCGTCAGGAGCTCCGGCTGATCAGGATACGCGTCTTTGGTGAAGTGCCCCTCATCGGTGATGGGCGCGAAAGCCTCGATGCCTAGCTGAGCGCACACCTCGTAATCATCTTGACCATGGCCCGGCGCCATGTGCACCAGCCCGGTACCAGAGTCGGCAGACACAAAGTCGGCGTGGACAATTGTTTGCTCCGGAGCGGATTTACCGGCAAGTTTGTTGCGGTACTTGAGCCCGACGAGGTCCGAACCGGGTATGGAATCAACGAAAATGGTAAACTCTGGCAGGATGTCTCGCATAGCTTCGACGCGGCTCGAAGCAACAAGCAGGCCGTAATCATCAATTTTCAAGAGTGAATATTTCAGGGCGCTGTGGACAGCAATGGCCCTATTCGCAGGGAGAGTCCATGGAGTAGTTGTCCAGACTGCGGCGAAGACGGGACCTTGGAACGTCGCCAAGCCAGGCACAGAGCTTGTGTCAGAAGTTATGGAGAATTTGACATGGGCAGCATGCGAAATGTGGTCATCGCGGTACTCAAGCTCAGCCTCCGCCAGCGCTGTCCTGGATGAAATAGACCAGTATACGGGTTTGTGTTTTCTGTAGATGAGCCCGTGCCGAACCATTTTCTGGAAAACGCGCAATTGCCTGATTTCGTATTCGCGATCCATGGTAGTCCACTTGTTGTTCCAATCAGCCATGATTCCAAACGACTGAAATCCCTTCATCTGCTCCGTGATGGTTTTGCTGGCAAGTCGTCTCGCCGACTCGCGCACTTTGACAGGAGCGAGGCCGCCAGCCGTTGGATTCGACTCCAAGGCCTTCATCTCGATCGGAAGGCCATGACAGTCCCAGCTTGGCCTGTATGCGACTCGTCTACCGGACTGAACCTGCATGCGCAGGATCATGTCCTTGAGGATCTTGTTGATGGCATGGCCAATGTGAAGAGGTCCGTTTGCGTACGGCGGGCCATCGTGCAGGACAAAAGGGTCCTGCTGAGACCGAGTGTTGGATTGCCATTGGTATAAGTCATCGGAGCATTCTCGAAGATGACGCTGCTGAAACTTGGGATTCGGACGAGCACTGGGGGCGACGAGTTAATGACTTTTTTTTTTTTAAGGCGCGCCAGCGTCATATCAAGAATATGCGTGAGAAGCAACACGCTCGGACGTACGGAAAAGAAGACTTGGGAAGCTTCAGCGTCGCCTTCCATGACTTGGACATGTTGGAGTCCAGGTCATGGCCCGGTGCGCGCGTTGGTAGAGGTCAATGCTTACTGTCAGATGATAATGATGATGATGATGATGTCGTGGGAGCTGGCTGCGTGGCCGTCTGGTCCCATCCATCAACAGCTGCATGTGGGTTCAATCAATTGTTTACTTTTTTTTTTTTTTTTTTTTTTAATTTTTTAAAAAAAAAGTTCCTGGT
>AFRA01000228.1:0-39780 GCA_000223055.1 Claviceps fusiformis PRL 1980
TAGTTAAAAAAAAGCTAAAAAATACTAAGTTTAAAAATATAAATATTATATTTAAATAACTTTAAAATATATTATATATATAAAGTTATAGCTATAGTATAAATACAAGAAAAAAAGAGTATTAAATATATTTCTTTAAAAAATATATAAAAGCCTTTCTCTTAATTAATAAAAAAGCTATTAAAGTAAATAAAATTTATTTAAAGTAAATAATAATATAAAAAATAAAGTAAAAGAGTAAAATAAAAATAAAAATAAAAATAAAAGTAAGTATTAAGTATAATATAAAGTATATATTAGCTTTAAAGAAATAAAACTTTAGTAGTACTTTTATATATATTTTTTAATAACTTTTTTTATATTAATTGTTATTATAGCTAGTTTCGCTTTTTTTTTATTATTAATAAGCTTTTAGTAATATTATTAGCTTTAATATAAAGTAAACCTTTATATATAAAGTTTAGTTTTATAAAAAGTTTTAGCTATAACTTTAATACTTAATAATATTAATTATATAGCTAAGGAAAAATAAAAGTATTAGTATTTATAGTAAAATAAAAAAATAGAATAAAAAAAGCTTATTTTTTAGTTATAACTTTATATTATTAGTATTTATTTAGTAATAAGAATTATAATAATATATAAGTTATTATAATAATAATTACTTAATTTATATAAAAAGTATTTTAAAAACCTTTTAAACTTAATTTTATAGTATTTTTTATACTTACTCTTACTTATAATAATAGCCTTTATATACTTTAAGTAAAGTATAAGGTATTAAGTATTATAAAATATAAATAATATTAACTTTATAAAGTTAGTAAAGTTATTAGTATAGAAGGTAAAGTATTTTAAAAACTTATTAATTACTTTTTTTTTATAATAAATAAGTTTTGAAAATATAGTTTTTATAGCTTTTATATACTTAAAAGGAAAAAGCTTTTTAATTACTTTTAAAGTATTATAAACTTAAAAAAAGTAATAAAAAAATAAAAAAAATAAAAAAAAGTAAAAAAAATATAAAAAAAATATTAATATTATAATTCTTAAAAATAAAAGAAATTTTAAAAGTAACCTTTAAAAAAAGTACTTATAAAAAAAAAGAATTTATAATTAATAAAAAAAATTATAATATTTATAGTTTTTATATAACCTTACTTTATTACCTTACTTTATTACTTTACTTTAACTTTATATTTATAAGCACTGCTATATATACTACTTTATATAATTAAAGTAGCTTTTTTTAGTTAGTTATACTTTAATTAAAAAGTATATTACTTAGAATATATAAGTAAAGCCTAAATAATATATAAATTATAGTAAGCCTACACTATATAAGCGCTATAGCTATATACACTATTTATTACTTATTTTCTTTTATATATAAATTACTAGAGACTTAGAATAGCGAATATATCAACCAATTTCTAGCGCACTCCGCGCGTTATAACCTAAGTAGGCCCAGGTTGGTAAGTACCTACCAAGCACCTGCATATGATACCTTACGTACCTACTTACCTAAGGTAGTATGTAAGTACTTACCTAGGTAGGCAAGAAGGTCAATAGACATGCGTGCAGTTGAATGTCTCTCCTCCATGTATTTTCCCATTCAAGTTCCAAGCGCTATATTGCCCTCGAATCCATGTCCTAGTCTATTACGCTTTGCTGGTCATGGCGTTCTAGTCAAGACTAAACCTTCGTATCTCCTTGATGCCGAGAGGCTACACGATTGTACATTTCTTGAACCGCTGGTTGGAAGCTACTTACTACTCACTCCTCCTCTCATAACTTCTTGTATAAGTGTGGATAGGTAAGGAGATGTAGCCTTCTCAACAGCAAGGAGATAAGCTGGCCCAAAAAAGGCGATTTTTTTATCGCTGAAAATCGCCGACTTCTTTATTAATCAGCTTTGCATACACAAAAACAGCACCGAGTAATACAACAAAGGACCCCCCAATCCAACGGCACGGGGTGCCCAAAGCCAGCACTATTTCGTGCCTCTGCACCTCCCCAAGGACTTGCTGCGGCTCGGCCTGGGCCCCTGCCTCGACAGCCCAAGTCTCCCTGAAAATTAACACTTTAGCTTAGTCTTTTTATGCACAAAATACTCGTAAAAACTCACGAAGACATCCATTGCTGCCGGGCAGAGGCCTTGGAACCGCCAGAGGGGGGTCCAAACCAAGCACGATCTCTTGCCTCTGGACCTCCCTGAGGTCCAGGGAGGGAGGACTTACGGAGTTGTGGAGGGAGGGGGCCGCCTATGTTAACCACTAAATAGAAACACTATTTATCCTATTTATATTAGTTATTATATATATAAAAAGGAGCTAAGCATTCCCGCAGGCGTGTGATAATCGCGTGAAAAAAGCGGGCAAACTTACAAACTTGACATCGGTTTTTTAGTTTTTTTTTTAAAAAAAAAAAATCAAAAAAAAAATCGCCGCTTGTGCTGCTGCTGCTACTGCTGCTGCTGCCTCTGCTTCCAGGCATTTGTTTTTTTTTTTTTTTCTGGAAAAAAGAAATTTCAACGACAGATGGATGGCTCGAAGATCGAGAAGAAGAAGTGTGAACACAGATGGAGAAGAGGAAGAGGAAGAGGCAACACAAACGAAGAGAAAACGGAGTATAAATACTTGGGATGGACCGCGCGCCTACTTGCCTGCCATAGCAAGGACCTGCCGCGATGTGACCTTTTCTGTCTATTGTTTTTAGCAAGTGCACCGGTACTTGCCTCGAGCATCATCCGATTCTCGCCTATGAAGCGACTAGTGGGTAAGCGAATGTGCAGGAGGTGAGCGAATGTGGTAAGTGTGTTGCGTCACTCGCGAGAAAATCAACAGACAAAGAAGAAGAAGGCAACGATGACGTGGAAGCTCGTCTAGCCATGACCATGGTCCTGCTTGAAGAAGAGGATGCAGAAGCGAGAGAAACACACGAGGCTCGCGGGGCGGTGACTTTCCAGGACGGACACCTGCCACGTGGACACATCTATCTGTGTGTGGGTGACTGACAAAGTAATAGGTAAGTAGGTCTCTGAGTGAGTACCTAGTAGGTAGGTACCTAGTATTTAGTAGGAAGGTACCTAGGCAAGTACTTGTCTACACAATTATTCACTTTTGAAATACGAGGCAGGCCTATGTCGGTAGGTAGGTACTTGGTAGTAGGTAGGACGATGGATATCCGTGTAGTTAATAAGTTCCACTGCCGTCCCGTCTTTATTTTCCCTCTCCATCTTTTCACATTTCACATAAAGGGATATTTAAAGGTAAAAGAAAATATATTCTAGAATAAAGAAAAATATATTCTAGAATAAAGAAAAATATATTACTACCTATAAGCTTATTATAATTTATATAGAAGTATTAACATATATATAAAAAAATATATTTTATTTTAAAGATATATAGAGAGAAAATAAAGAAATATAGAGAAATATAGAGAAATATAGAGAAATATAGAGAAATATAGAGAAATATAGAGAAATATAGAGAAATATAGAGAAATATAGAGGAAGCTAAACAGCAAGCGTCACTTAGCAACATTGTCATCGTGTGGGCTTAGCTACATGCACTGTCAGACAATGGATGAAGACTGCACCGAAAAAAGAATGGACAATCAGAAAGAATTCACATTTTATTCTATTTCGCTTAGCTCTACAAGAGGGTAGCCACTTGACGCCGCAAGTAAAAGTCTACAATCGCTGGTGTTACCACGCTGAACTCTTCTGCTGAGCTATTCGCCTTTGGCGGCAAGGAGAAGCTCTAACGCCGTTTCCCCGACCATCTGGGTAAATAATCTTCCAATCTCAAACCTTTCAAGCTCCTGTGACAGATTGCTTTGATGGCCGGTTGCAGCTTCAAGTGAATGTTGCATCTTGAAGGAAAGGTGTTGAACGTATACTGATGGAATTTAAACCACAGCGGCGTCTGCAGGGTCTTCAAGGTTTCCCTGATTTCCTGTACGCTTACATTGCCATACGGTGGTGTGATTGGTAATTCGGCAATGCCTATGCGATCCATTGCTCTGAACAAAGACTCATCAGACATCAAGGAGCATTCGTAGCTGCAGCCGTAGTCATCGTCGCCCCAGTAAAGACGGTTACGAACAAAACGTAGATGTACAATAATGCGACGCAGCGCATCTGTTCGTCTGCTTTCGAGATCATCTGCATATCACAGGGCCATTAGCATTGTTCATATATAGATGTATACATCATAATTGTCCACATACCGATTAACGAGGGCGGCAGCGGCAACCCAAACGCCGAGATAGGAAGCTGACTTTCTCTCATGGCCATCTCAGTCATCATCTTGAACACAGCGGCATGGGAAAACACCCAAGACGCAAACAGCACCCCCATGGATGCCTAGCCATACGATACGTGCAATGTGTCGCGAAGATGGGCCATCCAAAGGCTGGCGAAAAAAGCAGTAGAGTCGTGGCACTTGTAGTAGTCAACCATAATGGAGATATTGACCAAGACATGCAAGTCGACTCGCACGGGCACACTGTGGTTGCGGCCATGAAAGATGTTGAGCAAGATGAGGAAAGCTCTCTTGTCCCATTGTGTGGTTGTGATTTCGGGGAGCGCTCCGTCCTGGCTGTTGCTCGTCTTGGTGTCTTGCGTTCTTCCCATCTTTGTCAACAGGATGCTCTCTTTCCAGTGGCCGCATAGCATGGCTTTGAAGACGGGGGATGCGAGAATGAGGTGCTTCGAGGAGACCTTGAAGCGCACAGAGTCGAGGTCGCCCAGGGCGCTGGCCGTCCACTCCATCAGCTGGTCATCGGGCTCATCGAGCGCCCACGGGAAGGACTGCATGTTCTGGTGCTGAAGGACCAGAACCAGGTCTCCGTTCGGGTCGAGCTCGTGATAGTCCATATCGCGTGGAAGCCTAAATGTTTGAGATGAAAAAGATAACAATTTCGAATTCCACCGAAGCGCGTCCAGGATTGGCAAGTATAAACGAAGGAATAGAATACAGTAAAAGAGAAGAAGAGAAGAAGCGTGTCAGAACGGTATAACGACAAGAGAATCCAGTCCGTTGAGTTGGCAACTTTGCCGCCCTGACCTGCACTGACCTGCCTGATGATTGCAGTGCCGAGCAGTGCCGAGCAGTGCGAGCCAGCCCGGCCAGGACTTGAATCGGACAACGACACCCGAGTTCCAACCGTGGTTCGCTCCTTCCCAAAGATAAGTACGAGGCAAGTGACATTAAATGATGTCAAGTCCTGTGTTGACTCGTTGCCTCCACCACCCCCTCACTCAGTGTTCACACCGGTGCCGCTCTGTCAAGCACCTTCCACTTTTCAAAAATACGCCTTTTGTCAATTTTATTCATCATAAGCTATCTCAAAATATACATGCTCGCCACGCTGTTTGTCCTCCCTTTTGTATGCCATTATATCCGGAGCGCAACTTTTCCAGTGCCACATACCTGGTTTCTTGTTTGAAGAAGAATAAGAGAAAAAGAAAAAGAAAAAAAAATCAAAGGAGGGGGGCAAAATCCCCGCTGGCCGTCCCCAAAGGCGCTACTGCTCGTCGACATAAGTGTTCAACTTTTCCGTAGCTGATATTCCCCCTCCTGCCCCCTTTTCTCCCCACATAGTTAATCCATGGGTATCGTAGCCTGGGCATGAACAACAATAGCGTCATTACACAAAGGAAAAAAAAAAAAGAAAACAAATATCAAACTCTTTTTAGTAGTCCTCCCAACCGCCATCTTCGCCATCCTCACCATCCTCACCGTCGACTTCAATAGTCGTTCCCAAAGCCTCTTTTCCCTGGCGTATCATATCCTGAAGCTGCTTGTTGAAGGCTGCGATTTTGACGTCTGTATCGCGTTTTTCCCGCTGTCTCTGAGCCGCAAGCAGTTTGGCTTCTGAAGTCAAACGCGGGCTGTTCTCCACATCATCGACGAGGGCGCGGCTCGAGGCAGTGGACGCGCTGCTTTGGGTGCGGCCATGTGTAAGTATCTGCTGGGAGCCATTGGTGGATCGTCGACGTCTGTGGCCGCGTGGCGTTGCTGGCGTTGGGGAGGCGACGCTTGCCCCCATGGTGGATGCCGTGCTTGCAGGTTTCGTGGGCGATGTGTAGCGGGGAGACGCAAAGGATGCAGAAGAGGTTGGACGAGGCTGGTCCAATGCACAAGACGGAGAGGAGGCGCCAGCCGTGGTGGTGGTGTTGGCGGCGGCGGCGACTGTGGTGAAGGTATTGAAGATGCTACCTCGGGGTGATGCTCGAGAAGAGATTGAGCCCGGCAGCCTGCCTGAATCGCGGCGATGGCTGGGCGAAGCAATCCGGCGTCCCGTGACAGCAGACGGGCCATGGTTGCGGTTCCTGAGAGACGAGCTGGAGTACGAATTTCGTCGGGTTCTTGCAGTGCCAAAGGTGTCCTCGACATCTTCTCGATCCTTGACCATGACCCAGTTTCTGCCCAGCTCGTCCACCGGCGCGGTCTGTCGTCTCTTTGCAGAATGGACAGGAGAATACAAGGCCCCGCTGGAGCTATTGGATTCCCCAACCGTATCCTGGCCGGGGTAGCACTCGCCTTGCGGGAAATGACCAGGGATGCGTCGACGGTCCTGTTCACCTTCGCAGTTGCCATTGGAGCGTCGTGGATTTTCTGGTTCCTCTCCTTCGGCAGGCGACTCAAACTCTCCATCTCCACCAGCGTGGAATCCCTTGAATGCTCCGGCCTTGCAAAACTCCCACACCTTGCCAACGACGTCACCTAGGGTGGTAAATGCGAGCGTGCCCCATCCAGATGACAGATGCTTTGGTTGTTGAGGCAAGTTGAACAGCCAAGTCGGGCCGCTACTTTGAGCGGCGTCGAGATGGTCTCGAGATCTTTTGGATCCGAGGGCTTTCCGATAATCCGTGTCGGAAAAGACGCTATCGCCGCCAAGCTCACTGTCTGCCGGGTCGCTACCAGGCGTGTCAAGCTTGCCTGCGAGCGTATAGGCTCGACTATGTTGTGCAACACGCCTGGTGGCGGCGGCGGCGGGGGTGATGCGAAGTGTGCTTGCATTGCTCGGCTCGCCGTGATCGAAGAGACCGCCGTCCCCTCGGTCGTTGGCGAAGTCGAATTGTCGTATGTCGTCGCGGACTCGCTTGCGCTTAAATGAAGGCGTCTCGCCCGGTCGAGACGACGATAGATAGGCAGAAGAGGATGCTGGAGAGGCGGGCGGGCAGAAACGGCCCTGGTGGATGCCATCGGTATACGCGCCCGGCATATGGAAGCTGGATGACAAGGTCATATCTTGTTGGTTCGAGTTCCGTTCCGAGCCTGGTCAAACAAGTGTAACAGGCCGCACGCAGACGGGCGAGTTAGATGCGTATCCAGATTTCAGTTTCAAAGATAACAAAAACAATGGAAGCCGCTTTTGAAAACGTTCGAGTCGTCCGACCACAGGTCAGCACGAGCTCATGACAACTGTCGCCCACACTGGCGTGGAAAGTCGTTGTATTGGGAAAAAGAAGAAGAATGGGGAGAGAAGTGAAGCCTGAATAAAAAAAAACTTTTTTTTTCTTCCTTTTGAAGCTGAAGAATCCGTGGCGTAGTGTCTGGTCTGGTCCTACTGGGAGCTAACTGGGATTACTGTTGGCGGGGCAAGAAGACAACGGGACTGGGCAAGGACCCGGAAAGAGGCTGAAGAAGTGAAGTCAAACAAGTCGTCGTCAGTCAGATCGGGCCAAACAAATCATGCACCGGGGATTAATGGTGGATGCCTGGAGTGACCGCGGATCATGCAGCAGCGAAAAGCCGTCATGCACCCTGCAGCACCGACGAGGCAACCTCGATGCCGCGAGCGGGCTCTGATGGGAGAAGAATTTCTTTTGATTATAATTTCCTCCGAACTGGGAGTGCGGGGATCACACGAGAACTCGTTCAGAAGCGGTGTATTGATCTGCATCTCATGAGACTCGGGAGAGGAGAGTTGGAAAGAGCTTTGCTTTGCATGCCGCTTTCCCTTCAGGCCAGGCGGTGAAAAGGGTGACTCGGACGTTGAAGGAACAACAAACGAGGCTGAGAAACGAGGTCAAAAAATGAGGCCTGCATGTCATCAGTGGACCCCACTTGCATCCTACTTGACTGCTCTTTCCCACGTTGACCGGGCATCAGCATTGAGGAGGGTCCATTTCCTGCACACGCTTGAAATCATAGTGGAGCCATGTACCCACATAGGTACCTACCCCTAGTACTTAGACACGGTCGGAAGGTACCCAGGTACTTAGACCTCACCAACCTGGAGCTGGGAAGGCAACCCCGCCCATCGAGCCATCGCTCGCTTAGTCAGGCGCCGACTCACCACTCAACTTCATCATTTTCACACACTTGCCAGCTAGTATCTATCTACAGGTAGGAAGTAGACTTCATCTCTGTGCCGTCCAGGACATCTCACAACTCGCGATACCTCGTCCAAGACTCTTCTGTGTCCATCCAACGACCATGTCCCGCCAGTGACCTAGCATTTGCAACCCCTCCAACAAGGGCCTCTCCGCCATCTCTCCGGCATGCATCATCTCCGTCCACATCCTGTGCTTCCTGTCCCAACGCCATCGTCTCACAAAGCCACTCTGGAAGCATCATGATTCAGGCCATCTTTTACGCCAGATTCTTTTCCAAAGAGGGTAAGCCACAGAATCACGTCGTCTTTGGTGTATTCACTTTCAAATGACCGCGCGAACGTCTCTCTCTCACCTTCCCTATCTGTTTCCATCACGCCCCTTCGCGTGCATCACGTATATCATATGTAAACACAAATATATATATATGCCATCTTCTCGCAGCATTTCTTCACTCTATGTCGCCTCACATCTAAATTTCTTCCACATCAGGCCCCAAAATCGTCGCCCAATCTCCCCCAGGATGCATCACCCCCTCCGACGCACCCAACGCCCGTCCGCCCCTCATTGATTTCGACGTCCTCCAGGAATACATCATCCCTCGCCAGGCTTTTTGCAACCGCTACCTCACCATCAACTCCCCCGACCGCAAATATACTGTCCTCGGCTTCCCCGTCGTCATCGCCCATGCCAAATACCAGCGTAACGAGTTCATCTTCAACTTTGGCCTGCTCATCGAGGCCCATGTGGACCAGACGCCCTACGAGGGCGTCGTGAGATACCTCGCTGCCACCTTTTCTGAGATGGAGAAGCAGAATGAGTATCTGAGTCTGGATGAGGCGGGCGTCTTGAGGGGTCGGGGGGCAGAGAAGCGGCCCATTGAGAGCTTGTTGGAGATTGTAAAGGAGGATTTGAATAATTATGGCGAATGCATGATTCCAGCTGGTGCGTCTTCTTTGTCTCTTTCCATCTCGTTCCACGTCGAGGCTCTCTTTGGGGCTCTCTTTTCCTCTCTTTTGAGAGAGAAGGGGAGAGAGAGAGATTGAACAATAGCTTTCATCCTTCATACTAACGCATCGTCCCTGTTCATCCCCACAGACGACGCCAACACCATCAACCTGAAACTCTTCCCCCATCACCCCACCCCACCCCTCGTCAAGGGATGGCACGTCCCCGTCGCCAAAGTAAACTTTGACGACATCATCGACCCAACCTGGGACCTCACCCTCCAAAACGTCATAGCCCAAATCGACGGCGTCTCCGACGTCCGCCGCATCTCCCAACTGGCCTCCGTGTCCCTCGACCTCGTCAAGCTCGCCCTCCGCCACCTCCTCTACTACGACACCATCATCCTCATCGACCTCTTCTTCTTCAACTCCCGCTATGCCCCGCGCCCCTCCGTTCACGATTTCATCCGCAACTACGACGGCATCGTGGACGAGTGCGCAGACTACGTCTCCCACGGAGACGCCCGCGTCAGCAACTACCACCTCATCAAGCTCATGGCCTCCTTTGCCCCCGGCAAGAGCGTCAAGGAATGCATCATGGCCTCCAACGAGGACGGCTTCGACGTGCTCGAGTACGTCGACGTGCGGCGCTTTGTGCAGTTTGGCGTCATCAAGGGATATCTGTACCGCGTGCACAAGTACGTCCTTTCCAAACAGTACCTCGCCGCGCTGGCCACGGGGCAGAGCATCCCCCTCGGGGAGGATTCGTTGCAGAAATACGCGGATGGGAATCACAATTTTGATCAGATCATTACGGAGCACAGCTTGACGGATGATGAAATCATGGAGCAGTTGAAGACGCTTCCTGTTCCCAAGGGGGATCTGACGATTCTGTACCGATGAAAACAATGGGCCAGGCAATGGAGCAAGGCAGACAGTTTTCATATTTAATTCTATTTCTTTCTTTTTTTTTTTTTTTAGTTTCGAGTAAGTTCAGATAGAGATGAGTGGCAGCATGGCGAACGTCCATCCTGCCCTGCCGTGCCAGAAGGCGGAGCCTATTTCATACATGACAATAATATACATTATATGACAACGCTTTTTTTTTTTTCCTTTTCCGCTGCAGCAACGAAAAGAAAACCTTGTACAAACCCTCGTTTTGAAGAAAAAAGGGGGGATAGAAAAGTGGGGGAGAAGGAAGCCAAGGAAAGCGGTTCCAAAAGGTAAAAAAAAAAAAGGACAAGAAAAAAAGGCAGAAAAATCACCGCTGCTCCCTGGAAACCCTTCCCCTCTTCTCCCATGACAATGGCGCTCTTCTGGGCTCGTGATCCGTATTCCTGAACGCGTGTTCCTTGGTCTTTTTGCTCACAAGCTTCTTGAGCGCACCCGGCGACAACGGCTTCCCTTTTGCCTCGGCGTCCTTTTGCAACTGATCTGTAATGCGTCGCACTACGCCAGTAAATGGTTGACCGGGGTATATTTTCCCGCTGGCCTTCCATTCCTCGTCGGAAACAAGCTCGACGATGCGGACATTGTGTTTGCCTTTGCGGAGAATCAGGATCTTCTCGTCAATGAGGAACTTGGCCGTCTCTTCGGGGAACCACATCTTCATCGGGGTCCAGGCTAGATTTCCGGGGACGAGGCCGCGGGACTGGCCCGGCTGGCCGGCTACATAGGCGCCCTGTTGCATGACAAGTCGCTGGCCGTCGCTGCTGCTGCTGGCCAGACCGGTAGCGAAGAGGAGCTTTGCGGGTGAGAGGCCCATGACCGATCTGGGAAGCTGGATATCGCTCCGCGGGGCATTGTTGACCGTGATAATACCGGTGGACTCCTCCGGCTCCTTGGTGACGTGGGGCAGCTTACCGCCGAAGCGGAATTGGTGCTGCTGCGCTTCCTGCAACGCCCGTTGCGAGCCGTGAATGAGGGAGAGAACCTCAAAGGCCAGCGTGTGCTGAGCGACGCGCTGGGAAGGATCCTCTTGGTGCTTGGTCATGACTTCTTGAATCTTGGCCAGGGGCATAAAGGTAAATAGCTTCAAGAGCTTTTCCACCTCGTCGTCTGGTCGTCGCATAAAATATCCATACAGGTCAAACGCCGATGTCTTGAACTCGTCCAGCCAGACGGCGTTTCCCGCGCTCTTGCCAAACTTGGCGCCCGCGGAATCGAGAAGCAGAGGCACAGTGAAGCCGATGGGTTCATGCTGCCACCCCGTGGGCAGTTTGGCATATGGTGCCTCCTCGCTCTCACGGATGACCTTGAGAGCGTCGATGCCCGCCACGATATTCCCGTACTGGTCAGATCCACCAATCTGCATTTGAATCCCGAGCTTGTTGTACATGTGCCAAAAGTCCCAGCCCTGGAAGAGTGGGTACATGAACTCACCCAGTGACATGCCTTCGCCTTCCGTCATTCTTCGCTTTACCGTGTCGCGACCAAGCATGGGCCCAATCCTCGTGTGATTTGCCAGTCGCTTTGTGAAGTCGTAGAGCGGCAGCCCTTGCAGCCACATGTTGTTGTTTAGTATGTGGCGTTTGGCGGCCCAGTCCTTGTCATAGCCATACTTTTCGCGAAGCGTGACGACATTTTGCCAAAGTTTCGTAAGCTGAAAGTGGATTTTGGTGACGTTTTTGGAAATGTCCGAGTTGCTCAGTAGTTGCCGGCTTTGTAGACGGTCGGTAGGGTCGCCGATTCGTCCTGTCGCGCCCCCGAGAAGTGTGACGGCGGGGTAGCCGTGAAACCAGAGCCAGAAGAGAGGCATAAAAGGGAGTAGATGGCCAATGTGTAGCGAGTCTGCTGTGGGGTCCACGCCGACATAGGCGCCTATTCTCTTGATTCTCAAGATTTCTTTGACCTTATCAGGTGTCCTGTTTGTGTGTCATTCGCACAGTCAAAGTCAGCAAAAGCCGCCCGACAACATGCGCGCCGGGAGGAAAGGGAGAGGGAAGGGAAGGGTTCCAAAGATTGACATACCCAGCAAGATCCTTGATGTATCCCCTCTCGTCCAGGACATCCCACACATGGCGCTCCTCGCCATTCTGGATTCGCTCCGCTCTCTGCTTCCATCGCTCCTCGCCTGCAGCAACCTTGTTGAGATACGAGGTCGAAATGCCTCGGCTTTGCACTTCACAGCGGATCACTTGGGCAGCGCATCGTGAAAGGCTCCTGGAAGCCCAGATTCGAGGAGCCATCACAGCTTCTCGTTGCGAAGAGTTTCAGGGCAAGACCGAGGGTTTCTTTTTTTTGAAAAAAAAACAAAAAAAAAACAAAAAAAAAATCTGCTCAGACAGCAGCCTTGCTCAGCGGATCGCTTTCTGGGCCTCTGTCGGGGGTCTTTGTCGAGGGGAACTTCTACCGTGCTGCTGCAAGTCGATCGCGAGCAGAAAAAAACGGCCGCAGTCAAGCCCTCGTGGTACGTCAAATTTCACATGCTGGTCTCCGGCCAATCAGATCGTCCAATGTCGACCTGGCCGGAACCACATTCTTCCCTCCGCCAATTCGGCTGTATGAGTCCAGTACGGAGTAAGTCTAGCCAATCAGCATCACGCTATTTCAGTTCCTCGGCAATCTGCCACTTCCCAAGCCTGCTTTGCAAGTTCCAAGCCAGCCAGGAAACTGGAGCAAAGCAACGTCTTTTCTCCATACGTCAACCACCTGGGTTCGTCTCGTCTTGTCGCGACGCTCTCTTTCATACGCCAGCCACGACTATCGCCCAAGATTCGGTGGTAGCCTTTATTTGCATCGAGCCTCTGATCCACGATTGCTCGAAACGATGGCATCGATCATGCGTCCCTCGCTGCTGCGACAGGCAGTTCGCTCCCCTGCCACTCTCGCCATGAGAAGCGCAACTTTACACACATCCAGCAAGAGATGTGCCATCTTGCCCCCCGGACCCCGTAAGATCTCGTCTTTGCGCTTCCAGCGTTCTACGAGCGAACTTGCGTGTATTTCTCCGTGAGAAATTCAACTGCTAACCACGGGGTTTCAATATAGAGCGAATCGAAGGCGGAGGTACGAGCTAAAGCTCCCAAATTGACCCCGTCGTTTTCGACTATGTCAGATCAGTCGAAGATGGGAGAGAGACAGGGTCGCAGTGGTTTCCACCGTGCTCGCTGTCTCTGTCCCACCACCGAAAACGAAACGACGTCTTTAAACTGACCACATGTCAATCTAGTCAACGACCCAGCTCCCGTCCCACCTCCTTCTCCCGCGCACGGCTCCTACCACTGGACGTCGGAGCGACTCATCGCTGCCGGTCTTGTTCCTCTCTCCATCGCCCCCTTCGCAGCAGGCTCTCTGAACCCGACGATGGACGCCATCCTGTGCTCCGCCGTGCTGATCCACTCCCACCTGGGTTTCCAGGCTGTCATCATCGACTATATCCCCAAGAGAACTTATCCCGGCCTGCGCAAACTGTTTTGGTGGGGACTGAACGCGGCGACATTGACGGTCGGCATCGGTCTGTATGAGTTTGAGACGAACGACGTTGGTGTCACCGAGGCCATTAAGCGGGTTTGGAAGGCATAGATGAGTGTGGGTGTCGGGGTAGCCATGGCAAAACGAGATGGGAAAAGAGAGGGCAAAAATGTGACAGTTTTGGGCGGCTCGTTATTTGATGTGGGCAATGTGGTCGGCAGAACTTCCCTCCTCGTTTTCCGCCTCGTATATATACATATATACATGTTCTCCGTTGAAACAGGAAACGGAGCTTATATTCCCTTTGTCGATCGAACGACCCAACCTTCCCAGGACTAGGCCTCATGGCATTCGTTATGTTTCTCTCTCTCTCTCCATTTGACATCTACCTACCGTGCCGCCTGGTCTTTTCTTAGCGTTTTAGAGCAAAACCTACCATCTCGCACAGTAAAAATGCGCCAACGCAACCATCAGCGCGAGCTAATGAACACAAGAATTAACAAGGACAGAAATTCTTGTGGAGCTGCCCATTTTCCTCCGATTAAATTATTTGCCGAGACATGGAATTGGGCATCGGTGTCCTGGCAGCCTCAACGCAAGCTTCAAAGCAAGCTAACGAAAAGACCGGGTACAATAGAAACCCAGAGTATCTGCCTGCAATGAGGCCCTGAATCCACGACTACGTCTGATAAACACGTAAAGCTGGAGCCAGAAACGCATTCCAATAAAATACAATTCCCAGGCGAAAAGAGAAATGTGTTCATTACACGGGACCGGCGGCCGTGGTCAATTTGATCTTGTGTCGATTCTGTCTTTCTGCAAGGATGTGTGTCGGGCTGTGGCAGCTTGGCAGCTGCCTTTGTGCCCTGCTTTTTGCTACGCAATACCGTACGGTATTATATACAGAGGTACATTGAACACAGTCGGACGTGGTAAGAAACTCAAAAGTCAACACATGTTAGGCAGAATCTCTACCATTATACGGAACTATACTATAGTAAAGACACGAAACGGGTAGTCACAAGACCCTAAGCGAATCCACATGGGGACATTGATGGTGTACGCCGTTATACGCGATGCACCACCACAGATGAAACGAGCAGAGCACGCAAACAATCCTGCTAATATATCCACAAAGAACAACCTAATACACAAACCACGTCTGCGCCAAGGGCAATTCATCCGCCGGCTCCGCCGTGCAGAGCGTCCCGTCCGCCTCGACGCGATACGTCTCCGGGTCAATCTTGACGTGCGGAAGAGCGTCATTGAGACGCATGTCCCGCTTGCCGATGCCTCTGCAGTGGCGGACGGGCTCGACGCGGCTGCGGAGGTTGTAGGAGGCAGCGGTGCCGGAGGTGATACAGGCCTGGGAGACGAAGAGGATCTTAGAGGATGGGAGCATGGGGGCGAACATGGGACGGCCGATGAGGGGTTGGATGGTAGGGATGGAGCCGTTGGGGTCGCCCATGGGCGTCCAGGCTGTGAGACCGGCTTTGAGGACCAGGGAGGGCTTGGAGCCGAAGAAGGCGGGATCCCAGAGGACGAGATCGGCGAGCTTGGTGGGTTGGATGGAGCCGAGAAGGTGGCTCACGCCGTGGGCGAGGGCGGGGTTGATGGTGTATTTGCTGATGTAGCGGCGGACGCGGACGTTGTCTGCCTTTGGGGACGAGGAGGGGGACGAAGGAGACGAAGGAGACGAAGGAGCGTCATCGTTATTCTCGTCCTCGGGCAGCGGCCCCCGCTGCAGCTTGTTCTTATGAGCCGTGTTCCAGGTGCGCAGAATGACTTCGCCGCAGCGGCCCATGGCCTGCGAGTCGGAGCTCATGATGCTGATGGCGCCCGTGTCGTGGAGCACGTCCTCGGCGGCAATGGTCTCGGCGCGGATGCGCGACTCGGCAAAGGCCACGTCCTCGGGGATGTGGCGCGACAGGTGGTGGCAGACCATGAGCATGTCGAGGTGCTCGTCGAGCGTGTTGCGCGTAAACGGCCGCGTCGGGTTGGTCGACGCCGGCAGCACGTTGGCGTGGCCGACGACGGAGAGGATGTCCGGCGCGTGGCCGCCGCCCGCGCCCTCGCTGTGGTACGTGTGGACGGTGCGGCCCTTGAAGGCGGCCAGCGTCTGCTCTACGAAGCCGGACTCGTTGAGCGTGTCGGTGTGGATGCAGCACTGCACGTCCAGCTCGTCGCACACATCCAGACACGTGTCGATGGCGGCCGGCGTGGCGCCCCAGTCCTCGTGGATCTTGAGTCCGCACGCCCCGGCCGTGATTTGCTCGCGCAGTGCCTCGGGAGAGCAGTCGCTGCCCTTGGCTGTGAGGCCAATGTTAAGCGGCAGGGTATCGCAGGCCTGCAGCATCTTGCGGAGGTTGGTTTTGCCGGGGGTGCAGGTGGTGGCGTTGGAGCCGGAGCTTGTAGGCGATGATGCTTAGTTGGTGTTTTTTTATGAAAGGGAGTCATGTACATGTGTATAAACAGGAATGAAGGGAGACAAAGGGGGAAAACGCGATAGAAAGTGAGAGGGAAACCAACCTCGGCCCAGTCCCGCCCCCGACCAGTGTGGTGATGCCTGATGCCAACGCCTCGTTTGCCTGCTGCGGACAGATGAAATGAATATGAGTGTCGAGGCCGCCCGCCGTGACAATCTTGCCCTCGGCCGCCACGACGTCGGTGCAGCTGCCGACGACCATGTTGGGTGCCACGCCGTCCATGGCATCCGGGTTGCCGGCCTTGCCAATGCCCACAATCAGGCCGTCCTTGATGCCAATGTCGGCCTTGTAGATGCCGGTCCAGTCGACAATGAGGGCATTGGTCACCACGACGTCGAGCGAGTCGGCGTCGCAACGGCCCGAGGCCTGGCCCATGCCCTCGCGGAGCGTCTTGCCGCCGCCAAACTTGCACTCGTCTCCGTACGACGTCATGTCGCGCTCGACCTGGATCCAGAGGCTGGTGTTCCCCAGCCGGACGAGGTCGCCCGTCGTCGGGCCGAACATGGTCGCGTAGGCTGCGCGGTCCATCTGCACCATGTTGATGTGCGCGCCGTCGCCTCGCGGGTCGTTGTCGCCGCCTGCTGATGGACCAAACGCCTCGGTCGTCGCCAGGTGAGCGAAGCCCTGGGCCTGCAGATTCGACACAATCTCCTTGGCGCGCCGCATGTCCACGGGGCCCGAAGCGAGGTTGTTGCCGCCACGGATGATTCTGGCGCCGCCGATTTCCACCAGCGTCACCGTCTTGGCATCGCCGGGCTCGAAGCGCACCGACGTGCCCGCCGGAATGTCGAGCCGGTAGCCGTAGGCCTTTTCGCGGTCAAATTCCAGCTGCGGATTCACCTCGATGAAATGGTAGTGCGAGCCGACCTGGATGGGACGGTCGCCCCTGCTCGTCACGCGCAGCCGTCGCCTCGCGCGCTTCTCGTTCTGGTTCAGCGCGACGGTGCCCTTGACGGCCACCACGGCCCCGGGCTGGCGCTCCGGATGGTAATCGGAATCCGGGGGCAGCGGAAACGCCGCATTGTCCGGTATGGGCAGGAAGCTGCCGTACAAGGCGCGGTCGAGGTCGCCGTCGTCGGTGGAAATGGGATTGTGCACCGTGACGAGATATGTGCCCATGGGGAACGTGCCCTCGACTTGGATCTCGCGCAGGGTCGAGCACACGGCGGGGAGGACATGACGCCGGCCCAGCATCGTGGCACCCAGTTGCATGAGGTCGGCGACGCTGTGGTTGCCATCGCGGATGAGTTCTTGGAGGTTGTTGGCGATGAGGGCCTGTTTGTCTCATGCACGCAAAAGGAAGACGAAGACGAAGAATGGTGGTTGAGGTCCGTCAGTTCAAAGAGTTCGAGATAGTAGACTCCTGTCTGTTTTCCTTTCTTTTTCTTTTCTTTCTTCTTTTTGGTCCTTTTCATGTCATACCGTGGCTTCAGAGTGGTTCAGGCGAACACCTCGTGCGAGTCTTCGTTGAGCGAGCAGACCGAGCTGCGTTATGACAAGCTTGTCGAGCTACAAGAAAGAAAAGCACACTCGCGTAAGTGACGTCATAAAAACAGCAATTGTCGTTTCTTTCGTATTAGGGAAGGAAAAGAAAAGAAAAAAGAAAAAGAAAAGTAAAATCAAAATGCCTGCTTCTCTGGCACAATGCCTCTCCCTCCTCCAAACCAGAAGCAGGAGAGAGAGAGAGAGAGCGGACAGTAGCTTACTTCTCTGGGCGAGAGACGCATCTCGAGTAGCTCCACCAAGCTCCAAGGGAGCTCGCCGCGGGATCGCGGGGTACGGAAGCTTACGACAGAAATGTCACGACGCCTGGCTCCTGTTGACCACACAGATATCGAACGATCAATCTCCAATCAACGGTCTTTCGTTTCAGAAACGCATTCCACAAACCGGGGAAAGAAGAAGAACGAAGAAGCAGAAAAGTAAAAGAAGAGAGAGAGAAGAGCTCACAGGTCGGAGCTGTGCTAGATTGGAAAAAAGAAAGGAAAAGAGGCCAACGGAGCTGGCTGGCTAGCCGACTGTAGGTGGCGCCAGTGGAACGATTGGAATGAGCCATTTTTAGCCATGACCCATGACCGATGGGGCCTCGTTGGACTCCTCCCTGGCCGCTGCTGACACTGGCTGAGCTCGCGGTGCTTTTCTCCTTGTCTTTGTCTTGCCCGTGTGGTGAAGGAGAACACTTTGACGAGACCGACTCTGGGAGATAAGAGAAATGCGTGTGTCTGCATATCTGCGGCTGGGTTTTGACGGGGCGATAAGCTGCCAGCTGCCAGATGCCAGATGCCGGCTGGCTGTGGCACGTGTAATGGTTGCACCACACGAATTGATCCATTCAAGTGTGCGCCTTCAACTTTCAATGCATGTCAATTTCCAATGCCAACTCCAATGCCAACTCCCAATACCACCGCACCGGGTCACCGTGCCGTGCCGCCCTTCCTATCTGCAAGCCCATTGTGGGCAAATCACGCATAAAAGCTTAGCAAGGGACCCCCAGCAGGTACGCCGTGACGAGCACGAATCAATCAATCATCCCATACACCCAGCCAAGCAACAAAAAAAAAGTGTGATTACCTCTATCGAAATCGGCATAGCAAAGGCGTGTATGTATTCCATCTACAGCACATTCATCCCATGGTCGTGACGCCATCGTGGTCTGTAGACGTAGATATTATTTATTCTCCTTGCGGTCATAGACAGCTGCAGCAACCTTGGTTCATACGTCCTAGTAATACTGAAAAAAAATAAAAAAAGAGGAAAAGAAAAGAAAAGGGGTAACAAAGGAGAGAGAGGGATGAAAACAGAACAGAAAATAAAATAAAAAGCAGACCGCTTGCCATCCGCCCAAACGCCCCCTAGTCATTACCTCCGCCGAGTAGGTAGCTAGCCAGCCACAAGACATTTCCAGTCAAACAGAAAAAGAAAAAACACAATCAATAAAGAGGATAAAACAGAAAGAAAACAGGAAAACGGCAAGAGAGAAAATAAAAAACACGAGACCGCATCCCGTACATGACACACTCCAGGGTCTACGCTCACCACACACCCACACCCACACCCACACACAAACCTGCATCTTTGTCGCAGACGCTTGAACCATCTCTTCATCAAAAATTTGTTTCGCCATGCGCGTCTGCGGCGATGCTTGATCTGTTCCCACCAACTTCCCAACTTCCCATGTTCCATCTGCCATCTGGATCACGTCACTACCCTTCGTCGACTTCCTCGTCCCATTGCGCCTTCTCCTTTTTGATGAGCTCCGCCATGTCCGCCGGCTTGAAGATGGAACTGTCCGGATTTGATTGTCGCGGCACCTTGTTCAGGTTCTCATCGTCAAATACTGATCCGATTGTGTCGATCCAGCGCTTTCTTCGCTCCATGAGTGTCTTGGTCTGATCTCCGATGCCTGGTCGTGCTGTGCCTGCAGCGCCGCCCACAAAGTGACTGCCTCCACCCGCACCTCCCGGCCGCTTTGTCTTCTTAGTCTTGCCCATGGTCCGCGTGCGCTTGAGGTAGGCGGCTTGCACCTGGGAGTCGAGGTCCTCTAGAATGGTCTGATACTCTTGGTTGGCCATGCGTTCGCGCACGAGTTCGGTCAACCGCGCCTTGCGAGCTCCGTTGATCAGCATCTGTTCCTTCAAGCGCGACTGCAACAATCGTAGCCTGCCAGCAACCTCGTCGTCGTAGTGCCCGTCATATTCGCCCTCGAATCCTTCCTGCGGCAGAAAACCAATGTACCGCAGCTCCTGCTTAAGACGCTCGTCCACCTGCGCATATTCGAGCTTGGGATGCGTCGCCTTCTTCCATGCTTCGGTTGATGACTCGGTCATGTACGTGGCCGGAGGGAATGAGTTCAGCTTGTCATCACCATTCTGTTCTTCTCCATTGACGTCTCCGTTCATGGACGTGTCTCCGTTGGTCACACCATTGGCTGCTGGCTTGTCATCGGATCCCTGTGAGCGATGCTCGGGACGCAGTAGTTGAAGCAGGCGCGAGCCCAACGGTCCTATGGACAACGCATCCGTTTCGCCGATGCTGTCACTCATGTTTTCTATGCTGCCTCGTGGCTGATTGGGCGGCAGCTTTTCACGACCTTGATGAGGCGAGTCAATCGCCATGGCCCCGTCTTCCTCCGCCCAGATCTCGGTATAATGCCTCTTGCCTCGTTTGGGCATGACGAATGGCGAGACTCGATCACCTCGCTCACGAAGAAATCCCAGATCCTCTTCGGAAAATGGTCGAAAATACGGGTCGATATATGTTGAGAATGTAGAAAAGTTGATCTGACTGCTGGGTTTAGCGATACTATAATCGCTGTCGGGTGGATCTCCCGCAATGAGATTCGCGAGGTCATTCTTGGGGTACACGGCGACTGAGTATATTGCTTTCTTTTCTTCGTCCGACATGCCCTCGTGGACAGGCAGAATTTCGTACACGGTAGGGTCGGGAAATGTCGAAGGGTCTTCACCGAATGTTTGCGCTGCGGGCAGTTGCCGCTTAGGCGGCGCACCTTCGTCTTCCGAGCTCAGCTCCTCCTCTTCCCGTTTCTTTTCTTCCTTGGCCTTCTGGTCGACATCCATTGCTGATGGAGACGCCGCAGCCACGGGTGATAATGACGAGCTCGCAGAGTCCGCTCGAGAGTGCTTTCGCTTCGCATCCTTGGCGGGAGATGACTGGTCTATTGGTTGGTCCTGCCCGTCAGTATAGAAACATGGTGGCCTGATTACACGCTACAAAGGTTTACTCGCACGCAAGCGACGACAGGACCCAAAGGGATGGGTCAAAGGGAAGCGCCATACCCTCGTTTGTCTGGGACTCGGATGCCCTTTTTCTTCTTGGTTTCGATCTCTTTGTCTCTTGCTCACCGTCCATACGAATGTCATAGTCGTCGGGCCGCTTCTTTCGCTCATCTGCAAGATGTCGCATGCCTCTGTCGTAAAACGTGGATCGCTTCTCCATAATGTTTACCAAGTTCTTCAGCTTCTCGAGCATCGCGTCCACGCTCTTGGAATCCGGCACCATGGCATTGACAGCACTTGAATCCACCAGATCCTCATAGCTGAGATTGTTTTTGAAGAGAATGACTCTTGTGTTGAGATAGTCTGGATCGTAGAATTCTTGAGGGGGCAAACTGGCCGATGGTGCTGGTGCGGGTGTGGAGTTGCGACTGTGTTTCGGCATCGCAGCAGCGTTTTTCTTGCCAGAGCCGACGTGGCTCGATCCAGGAGCCATGATGGGTTGCAAAGCGATGGGGGATCAGCGTCTCATGGACAGAAAATTGATATGTTGATATACCTTGTCGAGCGATCCGGTGATGCAATGTCGCGCCTGGCACGACGCAGACTTCTGGTCTTGTTGTGATTGGTAGTGTTGTCGCAGGCTGTCCCCGCTGGCAGTAGTCTGTGGGCCAAGCACGGGACCGGAGAGCAAATAGTCCGCCACAGCAAAATGCGTCATACTGCTGATTGGCCGAATACCAGCCCGTCAGGGTTTCCCAACACTTCGCTGCCGGCACAGATGGAAGCATACGGTATCTACCAATGTGCAAACGTACATCCTTGTCTTTCGAGTTAAGGCATGAGGACTTGCAGGCTTAGTTTCTGAGGCTTTACAATCCTGAGTGGCCAGGACGCGGGGCTGGAAAGCTCACAAGTACCCTCGAACGAAATGCCATCGCCGTTTACCGTTCCCCAGAGGGACTACTTGCCAATACGATCTTGCGAATCATAATCAGACAATACACAATCGTCGGGAACATCGCTCTTTGGTAGGCGATATAATCTCACCTTGGATACTGAATAAATAAATTGCAATCCTCAGCTGTGGTCAGTATGCTTGACTTCTCGTCTTGATTCAAGGACACGATGCTAACGAAGGCTCTTGTAGAGAGTTACAGAGTCACCGTCCACGTTGGTCCACGCCAGAAAGCCCCCCAGTGGATGGTGTAGCAGTGCTTTTGGCCTCTGCTCAGGATATCTCAACCTCGAGTACGTCCTTCGCATGGAACCCTTCGCGATAATGTCTACGCAAATCGATTGAATACCTCTGTTCTGCAGCTGGAGGCATGAGCTTCATCAGCTTGTGGAGGGCGTGGCCTTTACATGCAGTTCTTGCAAGTTGCGAGACATGTTCGCCGTGCCATCACTACCTACGTATGTTGGGAGTAGTGGCTTGTGAAGGGAGGCCTCGCAGACTGTAGTGAAACTGGCTTCGATGGAGTAGTTCAAATCTAGGCTTAGCTTCCACGGGGTTGACGGGTTTGGAGTATTTGGACTCCTCGTCTCCATCGTCTTCCTTGTGGGTTTCGATGACAGCACTGGGACAACAGACTTGTTCATCCTGGAGTATTACACATACATACACATACAAACTCACGGCCGGCCTTTCGTCCGCACGAGAGCAAAGCTATCTTGCCATCGGAAGCATTAGTCTGGATCGCTGGAAATGTGGCTGCCAACCAACAAATCAGATGCTAGAACATTTATCCAAAGAAAGCAGCCAGCCGGCGGCTCTTTAATTCGATTTTAGACTTGGCCAGCCCGACCATCACCCCTGGGCCGCCCTCCCCTCCACCTCCCTCCCCTCCTCTTCCCACTCCACAACTCCACATCTCGAGTCTTGCAACCAACCAGTCTTACACTCTTATTGCCCACCGAGGGAAATGGCTATCATCATCTTCAGTCAGAACATTGATCATCGACGGACCTGGTCCATTTTTGAGTACCTGTTATTTGCTTTAATCGTCGGCGTTTTGGGCTTCATGCAACTTCTCATAACGAGGGCAATGTCGTACACCCTCCTCGGGCATCTCGCCGCATGACACATCTATACGTTGAATGATGCTAGACTCCCCGGGGACGCCTGCGACAGTGATGTAGGTCATGCCGATGAGTTCTTTACACATGTTTTTTTTTTGCACGTGATTTTTTCTCTTGCTTGGTTTCTTTTGTTTTCCTTCCTTTTTTAAAAAAAATTAAAAAAATTAAAAAAGAAACCACTTTGATGGGTTAAAGCTGAGATGGCGCGGGGTTGAAGCCAAATCTCCGCAAATGTCGTAGGCCGGGAACTCCAGTCCATGTAGATATACCAGTCCATACATGTGTCGAGAGACAAGCGTGTCAATGAGGGGTTCAGAGACATTATGCAAGAGGCCGTATTGACTGATGTGCATCGGCTACAAGCTTCTGTATGTAGCTTCAATGTCGCTGCCTTGGCATCACTTCTCTTCGATCTTGTCTGCGGGACTTGTGACCTCTCTGGATGCTTGCATGTGCAGTGCAGAGACCACGCCATTGGGCGCCCACGCGTGCATGTACTCTCCCAAGTCCATTGGCTCGTCATGGCGCAGAGCGGCCGGACGCGGCGCCGTCGAGCCATTGTGGCCGGCGTTGCAGCAACATTGCAGCAGCATGGCAGCAGCCAGATGTTGAAGCAGCATCGAGAGCAGCGTTGAAACCGCCTCGCGGCCTCACACGGCTGGTTGCTTGGCCATGTGCGCCAGCCATTGGTCCACGCCGTGCCCCTGCCTGTTGCGTTGTGGGGACGGCCCCAATTGCCAGGTGCCAGACCCGCTTTGCCAATTGACGCCACCTGCCAGCGACCCACGAAGCTCACGAAGCTCACGAAGCTCACGAAACCGTGAACCACACGAACCTGCGATTCCAACCACGATCCAGCCCGCCCATTGATCCGCGAGACCCGGGAGCTCGTGGAGTCGCCGGCTTGGTCTGCGACTGTTCTTTTCTGTTCAACCTTCAAATTCTGTGTATCAAGTCCTACATGCACATGTCGGGTAGCTTGTACGCACTACGCCCCATGTCGCTTTGCCTTCGCCACCGAGCCGCCCGCCGTACACAAACTGGATGAAGCCAAGCATAAAGCATGCCGTCCAGTCTTTATGCCACCTTGTCGTCATGCTTATACCGCTGTGGAACTAGTTCCTGCTGATTCTTCTCCTCACCTTTTGCTAGCAACCTAGTAGCTAGCACCTGTCTAGGTGAGGTCTCTGGTCCGAGGCGAGGTAGTCTGTTTGAGGAATGACCACATGGCGTGCGCGTCGTTCCAAAGATTCATTGGATGACTCGAGTGTCGGCTGCTCAGCGCTCTTGTCCCATGGACCCTCACGTTGGTATGTTTTGTCCCGGCCGAAGAAGGGGACATTAGTGTTGATTGAGGAGGCTTTCCTGCCAGGTATATAGTTCTCCTTGTCCAGTTGCCATCCCATGCCGTCTTCTCCTTTACTTTTCATAAACTTGTGAAGCTTCATCATCCTTGTTTCAACCCCAATTTCTTTGCTACGAGTGTTCAGCAACCTCTGAGCCTCTTCTGCTGTCCCCTCCTCCTGTTGCACTCGTACAATGCGAGAATACCATGGCTTTTCTTGTATGACTATGCCCTGTTTCCCTCGTTTCCTTTTTCCCTTCTGGAATTTCCCCGACCTTGCACTTGTCCCCTCAATTCACTCTCTGCGGCCTATTCCGTTCTTCCTCCAGTATCAACTTGGCCTTGATTCACGTGCTGATAATTGTCTCAAAACCCAGGGTGGTAATCCGTTGCCCTTTGGCCTTGATCTTCAACTTCAAAGTCTCTATGCTGGACTGGCAATTGCCCTGCTCGGGGGCATTGCCATCCTCCGTATTTCAACCCGCTCCAAGCTCGATGCCGACGAGGCTCCTGGTCTTTTACAATCCTTCTTGTTATTCTTTTATTCTTCATTCCTGAAGCCTCACCAGGGAGATGCCAAGGCCAACCAGCAAGATGCTTTGGAGAGCTTTTACAAGACGCAGGCTAGTGCATATGATGCGACCAGAAAAGTCCTTCTTCGAGGGCGCGAGGACATGCTGGGGTTGGTTGCCAGCCAGCTCCAGTCCAAGGCTGAACAAGCTTCGACAGCTGGCAAGAACCAAAACAAACGCATTTGGGTTGATGTAGGTTCATGGTCCCTAGCTTTTTCTTCCACCCCACGTCATTATCAAAAAACAAACAAACAAAAAAAAAAGGGGGGGGGGGGGTGAGAGAAAGGAAAGAAAAACAAACAAACACATATATAAATATATGCTAACGAGAGTCTCCGTAAAACTATAGATTGGCGGCGGCACCGGCTGGAACATTGAGGCCATGGGCCGCTACGTCAATGTCCCCGACTTTTTCTCGAGTATTTACCTGGTAGACTTCTCTCCATCATTATGCGAAGTCGCTCGGAAGAGATTTGACAGGCTTGGATGGAAGAATGTCACTGTCGTTTGTCAAGATGCTCGAAAATTCCGTCTTGACGACTACGAGTCGGGCATGAGCCCGGCGCAGAATCCCCTTCGTTCTCCTATTCTCGGCTATTTCAAGCAGCAGAATCCTCAACAGGGGGGTGCTGACCTTGTCACCATGTCTTATAGTCTTTCCATGATTGTGAGTGGAGTGGAAATATGAGACCCCCCCCCCATTCTTCGTCTCCATATTCTTCCTCTATTCTTTTCGATTAACAATTGCACGAGCTGACTTGGTAATCGAAAATAACCCTTGATCCAGCCCGACTACTACTCTGTCATTGACTCTGTCACTTCCCTTTTGTCGCCTCACGGTATCTTCGGTGTTGTTGATTTCTATGTTCAGAACAAAGTCGACTTTTCTTTCCGCAACTACACTGGTGGTGCCCTCGGCCGCCATGTCAACGCATTCTCCCGCATGTTTTGGCGTGCCTGGTTCGACCTTGATCGTGTTAGCCTGGAACCCGGCCGTCGTGACTACCTGGAGTACAAATTTGGCACGATTCTGACCATCAACGATCGCAACAAGATACTAGGATATATTCCATACTTTGTCTGGGTGGGATGTCCCAAGAAGCCCTTTTCGCCGTCTAGCCTGCCTCATGAGATTATTGAGCGCATTGACGCTTTGGCGACGGAATCCCCTTACCTGTATCCTGCCAACCAGGGAGACGCTCTGTCACGAGCGATCGAAAGATCTGCTCCCGAGATTCGCTCCAAGGCCTTTATCACCGCCGTACAGAACCTGTCGGCAAGCCTGCCGCTTCCATCGTTCTTCTACCAGAACCATCACTGGCGTATCTACTACGACGATCAACTGCCGAAGCACACCCAGTTCCATGATGAATACATCTACGCCTTCACATGGGAAGATGCGCGCGTCGACGAGAGGATCTTGAAGCTCGGTCCCCAGGACAAGGTTTTGGCCATTAGCTCTGCTGGTGACAACATTCTCTCGTATCTGGCTCAAAGTCCAGCTCGCGTCCATGCCGTGGACCTGAACCCCGCCCAGAATCATCTGCTGGAGCTCAAGGCTGCTGCCTACACTGCGCTGTCGTATCAAGACTTCTGGATGATCTTTGGCGAAGGCAAACATGACCAGTTTCGTGCGTTGCTGATCGACAAGCTGTCTCCTCACTTATCTGCGCGTGCGTTTCAATTCTGGCTCAGGCACACGCACGTCTTTCAGAACAAGAGCGGTTACGGCCTGTACGACACGGGCGGCTCTCGCCATGCCATCCGCGCCATGCGCTGGGTGGCGCGTCTGTTCGGCCTCCGTACCACCATCAAGAAGCTCCTTGGGGCGAGGACCCTCAACGAGCAGCGCGAGGTCTGGCGTCACGAGCTCCGCCCAGCTCTGCTGTCCAGGCTCGTCTGCAACCTCGTCGTCGCCCAGGAGAGCTTCCTCTGGTCTGCCCTTGGCGTGCCGAAGAACCAGCTTGCCATGATTGAGAAGGACCACGCCGAGTCTCATCTTGTCACGGGCGACAGACCGGTGGCGAAAAACACCCGGTCTCACGCCATCTGGCATTACATGGTCAACACCCTCGACCCTGTCGCCGAAGAGACTCACCTTGCCAAGGACAATCCCTACTACTATGTCTGTCTTGCGGGCAGGTTTTCCCCGAGTTGCCCGCCCGATTACCTGACCGGCGATGTCCACGCCAAACTGTCCAAGCCGGGCGCTCTGGACGGCCTGCGCATCCACACCGACGAGCTGGAAGAAGTCATTGCCCGCATCACCCCCGGTACCCTCACCGTTGCTGTCGTCATGGACAGCATGGACTGGTTCGACCCGGGATCGCCCGCCGCCGCCGCCGCGCAAATCACCAAGTTGAACCGCGCGCTCAAAATGGGCGGCCGAGTCATGCTGCGCACCTCGGCCCTCATCCCCTGGTACATCAAGGTCTTTGAGGCCCGCGGCTTCGCGGCCAAGCGTCACGGTAGCAGAACGGACGGCGCTTGCATTGACCGTGTCAACATGTACGCCAGCTGCTGGATCTGCACCAAGGTCGAGAACCTGCCCCCTCCCACCCCCGAAATGGACCGCATCAGTGGCCCCGAAATGCCCAGTCTGACAATTTGAGACGGGACGGCAAGAGAGAGGTCCACTTCACTGCCCGTAGGCCTCGTGTGCTTTCCTACTCCTAAATCCTCTTTCTTTAGATAGAACTATAGTCGTGGCTAGGCTAGCTTCTATCTTATCATTGCTTTCTCCTCCTTTTCATCATCTCCCTTCCAACTATTGACAATTTGCTTCCAGTAGCTTGCGTTGGGCTCATTTAATGCGTTCGAGAAAGAAGACCAACGTGAAGATGACACACGTCGAGACATAGTATACAAACACATGTGCATGATGCATGTGCTTGTGAACAAGTACGCCATTGCAACATGCCCGGGAATGCACAACTCGGCACGTCACGGTTATAGCGGCCGTGGGGGGTATACCCATCGCGGCAGAGAATATCAATACACATGTACGTCAAAGGGGGAGGGGGGCAATGAGGAAAACGCCCACGCCGGCACTGGTCACCTGTGCGACCGTGGAACGACCTACTCGTTGTGAATATTTACAAAGCGTAGCCCAAGGAGGCCGGGCGTGGCTGGCTTGGGCCGCCCTGTTCCGATGCTGGGCAAGGAGATTTGGCTTCGAGGGCGACAATCACCCTCAGCCCCGGCACGGTGTGTGGTTTGACGCTCGCTGTGTTGTTGGCAGTCTTCTTTGCTCTGCTGGCCGGTTTTATTTTTTTAATTTTTTTTTATTTTTTATATTATGCCTGCATGGGATTAGAAAAATAAATAATCAAAGCGTTGTTCACAGCGACTTGGAAATTGCCCTTCACGTCCCACACCCGTCTCCCTCACCAAGCCCATTCACACTACCACAGCTATTCACACGCAGTGTTCATGACAAGCCGTTCACTTCCTGTCACCATCCCATCACACACACGCACACATGGGTCCAACCATTCAATCAAGAATCGCTACCGTCATTGCTCTCGTTACAGCATCCCGAAGAAAGAAAACAAAAACACTGCGTAAACAGTCCGCCCTCTGCAACATACATACACGGGACACGACATTCCCAGCCTGATCCTTTTTTCGCGCCGCATCCTGCCTTGCCCTGCCCGCCGTGGCGGGGCGTACGCACCCTGGGTAGATAAGCAATGCCGAGCCATACCATATCAAAAAAAAACCGAGATTATTAAACACTGTTGCCGGCCGGCCCAAGATATCCTCTGTCTATGCCTCGGGCGTCTCCCATGGACACCTAGACCAACCTGTCTCGTTGTCTCCGAGTTCCATCCTCGACAGAGGACGGGGGAAACGTACCATGATCCGCGCTGCCAAAAACCAAAGCAAATCATGGGAGGAAGAGAGGAAAGAGAAAGAGAAGAAGAAGAAAAACCGGCTCCTAGTTCCGACGAGTGAAAACATGAGAGGGATGACCAGATACGAGAAGAAGAAACAAAAACCAAGAACAAGCCTATATAAATATCATCTGCACGGGCGGCAAGACTTTGATGCCACGTCTGTCTGTCTGTCTGTTGGTTCGTTTCTTTATTCTTTTTATTCCCCAGTACAGGCTAGAGAATAAGAAGGGGGAGGGACAGACGTCGTCCAATAAGTCTTGGCGTCACCTGATGCTGCCAAGGTCCCTTGATTCAAACGTAGAAGATGGACAAGAAAATAGAGGAGAAGGAAAAAGAAAAAGGAAAAAAAGAAAAAGGGACACAAGAAAATGCGGGACAAATCTAAGAGCTCTTAGTCTTCTTGCGTGCAGATTTCTTGGGCTCCTCCTTGTCCTCGGGAGCCTTGGTGGAGGTGCGTCTTCGCTTTTGGGCCGGACTAGAGGGGGTGGCCTTGGCAATCTCGGTAATGGTGGTGTCGGCAGCAGGGGTGGCCGTCTTGCGCTTGCGGGACGAGGACTTCTTGGGCGTCTTGGCGGCTTCCTGCAGGTCCTGGAGCTGCTCGGCAATGGCGTCGTGGTCGTTGGTGGGAGCCTCGGCAGCGGCATCATCCTTGATGGAAGGCATGGGGATCTGGAAATCATCGGCGTACTTGAGGGCCTCCTCATCGTCCATGTTCTTGGCCAGGGGGTTTCCGGCCTTGTAGGAGTGGACACGGGCGTTGTAGAGACGGAGATTGTACTGGTAGGCCGTGTTCCAGCCCTTCTTCTCGGTAGGGCTCATGTTGGCCCATCGGCGCTGACCCTCCTCCTGGACGGCGCCCTTGGGGGCCTCGGTGCCGAGGTCATTGGCGATGATGGAGCGGGCGTGCTGCATGTACAGGAAGTAAGGGGTGAGGGGGCGCTTGGGGGCGTTGGGATCATGGGTGCGCTTCTTGCGTTCCTTCTTCTCCTCGACGGGTACGGCGAGGTCGCCGGGCATGGGCATCATAAGAGAGGCGGCAGCCGTCTCGAACGAGGTGAGCAAATCACCTTGGCCCTCGGCGGTGGCCTCGCCGAGGAGAAGATTGGTCTGGCGGACATAGTCTTGTGTGAAGGAGCGCAGAAGCTCGAGAATGGTGCTCAGGCGGCCAACAGCCTGTTGTATGATGTTGATTAGCGATAGCTCAATGCAAGTTGATTTTTTTTTTTTTGCCGCGATTGAAGACAGGCCCAAGCTCCACAGCTCGACTGGAGCTGGAGCTGGAGCTCCGAGGAATCGGCCTCGGCGGAGCTATGCCCCGGCCCTGGAGCTCAGCTCCAAAGATCGCTTGGAGCCGGCCAGTCACAGCGCCGGGGGTCATGCAAACGTAAACACAGACTGGAGAAGGTGCTGGTGCTGGTGCTGGTGCTGGTGGGGTGGCGCGGTAGTTGTTCCGCGTCTGTGCCACTGGGAGGGACGTTGGACATTGGACATTGAGACACGGGAGAGGGCAAACAACGACTTGGGGCATCTTGGTGGTGGTGGCGGCGCTCATGGGCCCCCAGGTAAGCTCGCAGTTTGGCGCCGTGTTGCTGCCTTCCACTTCCTGCTGCCTGCCTGCCTGCCTGCCTGAAATGGTCCGACGACGACGTGTCCCCAGCGAAACACGTGCATCCGGCTACCAGCGCGCAGTTTGCAGCACGCAGATTGCAATCTTGCAGTCTGCACTTTGAAATCTGCACATGCAACCGGCAGCAGCTTGGCTCCCGACACGTGCGAGCGTGCGTGTCCGCTTGACCCGAGCCTTTGACTTTGGTCCGGGGGGCAGACGAAGAGGAAGACACGGACAGGAAAGCAAGAGAAAGAGCGGAAGAGGAAGGGAGAAAAAAGAGAGGGGAGGGGGGGAAAAAGGCATCAAGCCGCACTCACCGAGTCGCGAACGCGAAGGAAGCTCTCGTTGTCGACGACACGCTGCGGGATCCCGACGTGCGGAAGAGGTGGTTGAGGAAGAACACCGGCTGCGGGAGCGGGAATCATGGGAGCTGGGGCGACGGCGACCTTTTTGTCCTCCGTCTTCTTATTTTGTCGCGCCATGGTGCGGGCTTTTTTTTTTTTTTTTTAATGTGCGCGTGCGTGCGTGGGTGCGTGTGCGCGCGTGTTGTGCGTTGCGTGTATTGACCCAGCTGGCGGAAGTGCTCTCTGGTAGCGGCCGCTGGCGCTCTCTGGCAACAACTGGAGATGTTTGGCGCTGGTGGTCGTCGGCGGGAGGCGGCCTGTATTTTTTTGCGCGATAGCGGATGTACGATGGCGATGTTTTGGTGGTTTTTGTGGTCTGGTGGGAAAATAGAAGGGCAAGTTGTGGAGGCCTGCGGTGGACGAAATGGCGACCAGATGACTTTTTTCTTGGTCTTTGCGTCCGTTGGAGGAAGAGGGGAAGAGAGCCGGGCGGGGGAGGAAGAAGAGAGGGGACGGCGTGCTTTTCCTCTGTGGTTGGGGCTGGCTGGGCGGATCAGTGATCTGGCTGATCTGGCTGCTTGGGGGGGGGGAGCACCGCCGGGACCTACAAGCGGCAGAGCTGCGGGAAAGACTGGAGGGAAAAGAAAGGAAACTGGCTTAATGTTTCGGGGGTGGGAGAAGGGCAGAGCGAGGAGGACAGAGGGCGGAGGGCAGAGGGGGAGGGCAGAGGCGCGCGTGGTGGCGGCATGGTGGCGACGCGCTAAATATGTAGGTTTGCAGAGCCTCTGCCGGCGAGTGCACAATCAGCAGCTCGCAGCATTGATTTCATGTCTGGTCTGGTTGCGAGCCCCGAGCCAGGCCCTGGACATTTTACTTGATGGCAGCGCCCAGCCCGGCCACTGGCTGCCACTGGCTGGCCCTGCTGGGACTGGCCGGGGGGGGTGGGGGGTTTGGCAGGCAGCACACACGGCGAGCGCAAGGGGAAAAAAAAAAACGAAAAACGAAAAAAAAAAAAATCAATTCCCTGGCATGCAGGTTTCCGGTGTCGCCGCCTGCAACGAGTCCCCCCAAGAGCCCAGCCTAGAGGGGAAGGGGACTGGAAGAAGAGAAGAAAAGAAGGGGGGGGGGGGGGCCTCCATGTCATCCAGGGCTGGGAGCACCAACAAAAGACCAGAGCGACACGCACGCACGGCAAGACATGAATTGATTGACGGCCATGGGCGCCCGGATGGATGCGTACGCGTATGCGTCAACGGCCCGCTGGCTTGATTGTGCACAAAGGTGAGACTGCGAGACGCCTGGTCACGTCTGGTCACGTCTGCTCTGGTTTGTTATTGTCTGGTTTGCCAACCACTACATCAGGCTCAGGCCAGACGCGACGTGACAGGGGGGCTCCCCTCTGGCTGGCTGGGTGCTCTCAGCTGGCTTCCATGCCCGCTCTGGCCAGATCAGGCCTGATCAGTGAACAGTGACTCGGCAGAGCCAGCACGGGTGCGGCCTTGGGCGCCGAGGGCGTGTGTACATTTGAGAACGCGACCGGCCGCCTCCAGCCGCCTCCAGCCATGCATGGCAGAGAGTCTTCATTGTCAACAGCGGGAGAAGCCCCGGCGGCCACAGTTGACCAGACCAGACGTCTCCAGGTCTGATTTGTGCCGCCCAGTCTTTCAGGATCAACTATTGCCTGGTGCAGCTGCAGCCATCTTCTGGTGCGCTCGGCTTGGTTACCGTTACCGACAGCAGCAGCCAGATGACTCGGTGGCACCAGACAGTCTCTCCAGATGTCGACTTTCGAGTCTTGAATGTTGCTGGTAGCAAACTTTGAACCGTGCCGTCTCGTCAAGAATACTTACATACGTGCTCAACACCTCGATCCACCATATGTATATGCTTCTTCCCATCGTACCTCCATCTGCTTCTTTTTCTCCCCTCTCGATTTCTGCTTTCAAGCTGTCATTCGGCCTTTCCCCCCCCCCCCCCCCCACTTCTTCCATCCTCCTCCAGCATTCGGCATTCAGCAGCGGAACTTCTACCTAGAGCGCTTCCCAGACGACGCGGTTTGGTCTCCAGCGAGTGCGGCCCGGCTGGGAGTCTGGACGCGAGAAGATACCACTGCGTTGTAATGGGCGTGACGATTGCTTCCATCGTTGCATGGACTTGCTTCCCTACCGACTACCGACCTACCTACAAACCGACTGAACGACCACAGACATTCACAATGCCATACCTACCTGCCTGCCTACCAACTCTATTACTCAACTACAGTCTACTACTCACCTAGTACACGGCCATGGAAACAAGCGCCACAGAAAAAAAAAAACTGGAAAAAATTGGACCAAATGGGACCACACCAATGCCCACCACACACAAGTGGAGGGCAGAATGGGGGGGACGAAGCGGTGCGGGGTCGTACCAGCTCACGACTCCCACGATCACGACTTCTCACAGCTTTTGGCAATTATTGGCTCATACATGACATGCATGCATGATGGAATCAGCACCACGTCTTTTGGCTTGCCAGTTTCAGCTGGCCTCTGCCCTGCTCTGCCCTGTCCAGCCCTGCCCAGCCCTGGCTGTCCTAGAGGTCGAGCACACTAGCTGGGGTCCGTGACGTGCAGGTGTTCCTGCTCCGTCGTGAGGAGGAACCAGACCAGAGGATTGGTGGTGGTGGGGAAAGCAGTCTGCTCTGCTCTGCTCTGCTCTGCTCTCTTCGACGGCATTTTGGGTCCCATTGACGTAGTGCGAGGCCAGTCAGGTACCAAACCACCTCAAGTACCTCGCAAGTACCCGTGACGCCAAAATTGCTCGTCCATCTACGTAGCAGGAACACACACTCACACACAGCACGCTCGCACACAACCCCCCGGCCATCGGGAATCCAAGTGTCACTACATCATCCACCCAACTTAGAAGCTTGCTGCCCCTCCTCCGTCCCCTTAGTACCCCTCCTGGCTCCCTCCTCATTCAGCCGATCGAGCCTTTTCTGGTCCTCCCTCCCGGATCCTTTGTCTCTAGCTTCCTTTCTTCTTTTCCTTCTTTGTTGTTCGGTCCTCCGGCTGTTTTCTTCTTGACTTTGGAAGAAAGAAAATAAGAAGATAAAATCCACCTGATTCTCTTCCAATTCCTTCCTTCTTCTTCCCATCTCCCTTGTCATACTCATACAACCCCACCTTGCTTCACTGCTCTCTTCTAAACAGCTTCAGGCCAGGAGCATATATACCTAGGTACTTTTGAAATCTCGGCCACTGCCAAAGAGAAGGAAAACAAAAATGATTGATACAAGGTACAACGGTCTGGTCTTGGGCCTCATTGTCCTTGTGGCCCTTGTCGCTCCGGCCGCCGCATTTGGCGCTGGCAACATCGGCTCTACCTCCAAGGTCGAGGGCCAAAACTGTACGAGAAAAGCTCCCCTTCCCTGCTAAGCCTGTCCCCAAGATTTTCTTTCTATGATATCCATTGAAGCAACTCATTCCTCTTTTCTTTTTTCTTTTTTTCTTTTCTTTTTTTTCAAACAATCCCTCTAACGCTTTCTACTTTCAACAGGGCGACACGGTGATATCGAAGATGCCCTCCTCACATTGGCCATGGCCCAGGCCATGAAACACAAAAAGTTCAACAAAATCATGGTCTCGAGGGTCTATTTCGGAAACTGGTTGCGCGACTACTCCCAGGCCATCGATGTCGGTACCGTCAAGGCTGTCTCCGCTGAGGCAATCCGCCTGCTCCTCTGCGTTCTCGGTTTCCTGACCTTTGGCTACGGCTCTGGCGAATTCGAGGTGACGGCTGACCGCCTGGGCTGCTACCGACCCGAAGACCACATCGACAACCCCAAGAACTACGCCGACAACCAAGACGCTCGACAGTATGACGGTCGCCTGCGAGGCCCCATTGATGAGGAACGCGAGCTTGCCATCGATCCCCAGTCTGGCATGAAGAACTACATTGCCAATGACGGTGCCGGCATCATGACGTCCTCCAAGCACGTCCGAGACCTCTTTACTCGCTGCGTCGAGCTTGGTCGCAGCTACAAGAATAATGGAAGAAAGGAGGACCTCTACGAGTCTCTTCGACTGCTTGGTACCGGTCTTCACTGTCTGGAGGGTACGTACATCAATTTCATTACACCCGCCCTTTTTGACCCTGCGACCCTGCACCGACACCCGAGCATGGCCCGCTGACTCTCTGGCAGATTTTCTTGCCCACAGCAACTACTGTGAGCTGGCTCTGATTGAAATGGGAGAAAAGGACGTCTTTCCTCACGTCGGAAGCGAGACACGCATGCGCCTCGAGGGCGCCAATGGCGACGTCTATCCCATTGTCACGGGAACTTTTGGAGGTGTCGACTTTCTCCATTCCGTCGTCGGTGAAGGTGCGTGTGGCGGCCCCCTCAAATCTTTCGCAACAAAGATCCCTTTCTGACTGGTGACCATGATTCACATGACACAGTATCCGACAAGATGACCCAGAATGAAATCGAAGAGCTGGAAGGCACTCTGCAGGACAGCAAGAACTCGGATACCAGCGTGCTCCGTGAGCTCCTGGACAAGATTCCCGACAGCCTCTTTGGCGGCAAGAACCAGAAGAATCGAATCGATGAGATTCAGAGCAACGCTGCCTCCTCTCAGGTCCAGAACATGTCTGTCTCTCCTCGAGACCCCGAGGAGTTCACCGTCTACGTTCAGCAAGTGTACCAGCAAATCATGCCGGCGATTCAGTTCCACGACGAAATCATGAAGAGCATCACCTCTGCCGTCGAGAACATCCCCGTTCTGCCCAAGGTCATCGAGCAACTGGAAGAGCAGCTCTCTCGATTTGTCTTCTCCATCATGGCTCCCGTTGTTGTCCCGCTCATCGGCCAGGTCAAGAACGAGCTGGCGACTGGGTCCGGCGAAGTCATCAAGAGCAGCGAGAATGAACAGCATGTCGTCTTTGAGAACAACCGATCCACCGATCCCACCCACTCCATGCTTTCCAAAGATCACTTTTCCAACGTGGGTTATTTCTTTATATATATATATATATTCGTTTTATTTGCACTTCACCTTTGATGGAATCGGCGCGTTTACATCTCATCCGGACATGTACTGACCATTCTTTTTTTTTTTTTTCAGATTCTGAATGAAATTGCCGGTCGCACCGCGGCCAAGATGATCAGCTGGGCCGTCCCCCAGATCATGGAGGCAATCGACAATGATGGTACCGATGTCAACCGTCTATGCAATCGCATCATCAATGGCATCCTGCACCATCCTGCTCAGAGGAACCTGGGCCAGGACGGCGTCCCTGAAGCCCGCAATGCCATGTTCAAGGAAGTGGAGACATGGTGGGGTGAGCTTGGAGGCGAGCAAGACTCGTACCGCCAGAAGCTATCCCGCGAGGGTGTCGAGAGAGGCGAGAACCACAAGGAGGGCGTCGACGACACGGGCCATGGCCACGGCTGCACTGGCAAGCTCAAGATGAGAAAGCTCTACGGCGAGCCCGACACGCTCGAGAACAAGATTGCCGGAGCTGCTGCAGACGCCATCGTTCAGGGCGCCACGGGACTGCTTTCCGATGTGGTCGAGCAGCAGACAGGCATGAAGCTGCCCACGGGCAAGGCACCCGAGGCTCGCGAAGAAAAGGGCGGCTTCGGAGGCTTCTTGAGCAAGGCTGGCTCCATCCTCGGCGACGCATTGGGCAAGAGTGACGAGTCCGAGGAGCGCCGCAACGACAATGAAACCCACCAGGAAAGTCAGTCGAGCTACGGCCGTCAGGACACGGGCGGCAGCGGCTACGGGCAGAGCCAGCAGCACAGCAGCAGCAAGCCGAGTTACAGCCAACAGAGCAGCAGCGGCTATGGCCAGCAGAGCAGCACCCATGGCCACGAGGGCCGTCAACGACGGGACGAGGACAATACCGACAGCTATGGCAGCGGACGCTCCGGGCACCGTCGCCGTGATGACGACGACGACGATGACCAGGGCAGTCGTCGCCACGAGAGCAGCTACGGCGGCAACACCAGTAGCTACGGTGGTCGTGAAGAGAGCGGATACGGCCGCACACAGCAGCAGGAAAGCAGCTACGGTGGGCGCTCTGAACACCACCGTCGCCGCGATGACGACGAATCCGACGATCGCCAGGAAAGCTATGGAGGCAACAGCAACAGCAACAGCAACAGCGGCTATGGACGCCAGGAGAGCAGCTATGGCAGCCGCCGCGACGACGGCGAGGAAGGCTATGGACGCCAGGAGAGCAGTTATGGCAGCCGCCGCGATGACGGCGAGGAAAGCTACGGCCGCCAGCAAAGCAGCTATGGCAGCCGCCGCGATGACGGCGATGAAAGCTATGGCCGCCAGCAAAGCAGTTACGGCGGCGATCGCGAGGAAAGCTACGGCGGAAATCGCAGCAGCCACGGACGCCGCAGCGACGACAACGACGAGGACGAGAGCTCAGGATATGGTCGCCAGCACCATGGCCACCGCCAGCAGAGTGGATACGGAGGTGGGAGCGGCTACGGGTATTAACAGATAGGAGGAGGGAATAACCCGGACAGCCCACGTTTTCCTCTCTCGTGGCTGAGGGTGAGACGAGAAGAACAGCGACGGGCCAGGGTTACGCGTTTTCAAACGCGTCTTGGAACGCGTCTTGGTTCAAGAAGTAGGTACATAAATGTGCTTGGTATTGGTCTGCAAAAGGTCGTGGCGCAAGGGCGGAGCAAGGCGCGTGGCGGGCGGCGGGCGGCGGGCGGCGTATGGGGTTTACGGGAGAGCTGTTCGGCACATGAACGCATCTACTGTACGTGTTGTGTAAATAAATGCTGGTACAGGTTGCCTTGTTGGAAAATACTCAATCAATACTTTTTTTTGTCCCCCGTTCTCGTCCTCTTGATGTCCCTGGCTCTAGGCTTCCATCCCATCCGCGTGCACACAGTCAGTCTCGTGACGCCGTTCTGTGCACCCCCGCGGGACGACATGGAAGATTCTTGGACCTTGGCGTGGCACAATGACGCAAACCCATGTGGGGTACACGTCCTCGCCATTTTGCATTCCATCACGGCGGCAGAAAAGGAACGAAGGCGGAAAGTAGAACGTGCAACGTAGACCATGGGGCCGAGGGTCATAAAGCCAGCTCGTATGATTGAATGCATTGGCCCTTTTATTCCATTGCATTGCATTGCATTGCATTGCACCTGCGTGTACCTACCGTACCTACTAGGTACTAGGTAGTATGTAGGTATGTATGTATGTACATAGGTACTTACCGATGGACACATTACACACGTCCCGCCATGTCATCCGGCGAGTCAAGATTGCGGAGCCCTCGCACGTGGCTGGGACTACCCTACATGTACGGCGGTGTGTCACGGCACGGAAATAGACAATATATAGGTTAGAACTCTATTTCTATTTATAAGGACTAGAAAAGAATAAGAAAGCTAGAGAATAAGAATAAACTTCCTAAAGTCTTATTCCCCTTTCTATACTTTATACTTCTTTATTTTATTTATTTAGGTTTTCTTTATTAGCTACTATATTTATTATAAAAAACTCTATTAGTTTTATTATTAATATAAGTAATATTTTATATAAATTATTATAGATTCTATAGTAAAGATTATTATAATAATATTATATACTTTAAATATATTATTATAGATTTTCTTTATTTTAGTTTATAGTAAGTTTACTTTATATAGAATTAAACTATTATTATTTTATAGTTTTAAGCCTATAGCTTATAATATTACCTTTCTTTTTTTAATATAAATATACCCTTATATTAAAAAAATCCTTTATAGTTTTTATTTTAAGTTTTATTTAATAATTTATTAATAAACTATATTATAAGCTTATTATTTAGTTATAATTATATACTTATAAAAGATACTAAGCTATATACTTTTAGTATCTTTATATTTAAGCTTTTTTAAAGCTTTATTTATTATTTTTATTTATTTTTTACCTTTTTTTTTTATTTTATATATTTTTTTATAAAGCTTTTAAAGTAATTATTTACTTTTATTTTTTTATTTTAATAAAGTTATTAAAGCTATTTTTTATTTTTATAAAGGTTTTTTATATTCTTTTTTTTTAATTTAAAAATATTTTTTTTTATATATTTTATATATTTTATAACCTTTAGCTATACTAAAGTATTATTTTTAAATAGCCTTAATAATAGTTTTTTTTATATTTAATAATATTTTAATTATTTTATAAATTATATAATAGCTTTATTATATTAAGGTTTTTTTTATAAAAGTTTTATAGCTTTAATAGCTAATAATAAAGTTTTTTAATATTATATTACTTTAGGTTTTTATTAGTTTTTTTTTATTTTACTTAATATTATAAAATACTATATTATATTCTTTAAGCTATAATAATTTCTAGCTATTATTTAATTTCTATATTTATTAAGTTAATTAGTAATTACTTATTATATTATTTTAATAAAGGGTTTTTTATAGCTTTTTATAGCTTTAATATATAGAATTATTAATATATTTTAATTATTATTAATAGGTTTAGCTTAAATATTATACTTTATTAGCTTAGAATTTTATGTAGTTTAGCTTATAGATTATTAAGTTTTTTATTAGGTTAATTAAATACTTACTTTTTATTATTTATATATATTTAATTTTTTATATTAAAATTAATCTTTTAATACTTTTTATTAATAAAAGCACTTTATTTTTTTTATACTTTTTTTATATTACTTTTTATTATATTAATAGCTTTTTATATTTATTTTATATAAGCTTATACCTTTTCCTTAATTATATAGCTTAAAAAAAAGTTAAATTTTATTATTTATACTTTTTAATTAAAGCTTATTTTAAGCTTATAGCTTATTTCTATTATAAATAGTAATAGCTTTATAAAGTTTTAAAGTAGGCTTATTTAAGCTATATTTATAAATAAAAGGAATTTTAAATAATTATTTTATATATAGTTTATTATTAATTATAATTATTAAGTAAAGTATTAGTTTATAATTTCTATTTACTTATTTATT
>AFRA01000229.1:0-39670 GCA_000223055.1 Claviceps fusiformis PRL 1980
AGAAGTAGAGTTCTAACCTATATATTGTCTATTTCTGTGCTAGAAAAGATATTATAGCACAGAAATAGATAATATATAGGTTAGAACTCTACTTCTATTTATAAGGACTAAAAAAGAATAAGAAAGCTAGAGAATAAGAATAAACTTCCTAAAGTCTTATTCCCCTTTCTATGCTTTATGCTTCTTTATTTTATTTATTTAAATTTTCTTTATTAACTATTATATTTATTATAGAAAACTCTATTAGTTCTATAGTTAGTGTAGGTAGTATTCTATATAGGTTATTATAGATTCTATAGTAAAGATTATTATAGTAATATTATATACTTTAAATATATTATTATAGATTTTCCTTATTTTAGTTTATAGTAGGTTTGCTCTATATAGGGTTAGACTATTATTATTCTATAGTTCTAAGCCTACAGCCTATAATATTACCCCCCCCCTTTTTAATATAGATATACCTTTATACTATAGAAATCCCTTATAGTTTTTATTTTAAGTTTTATTTAATAGCTTATTAATAAACTATACTATAAGCTTATTACTTAGTTATAATTATATACTTATAAAAGACACTAGGCTATATAAGTATAGTGTTTTTATATTTAAGCTCCCTTAGGGCTTTATTTACTACTTCTATTTATTCTTTACCTCTTTTTCCTTATCTTATATATTTTTTTATAAAGCCCTTAGGGTAGCTACTTACTTCTACTTTTTTGCCTTAGTAGGGTTACTAAAGCTGCCCTTTACCTCTATAGGGGTTTTTTATATTCTCTCTTTCTTAGCCTAAAGAATATTCTTTTTTATATACTTTATATACTTTATAATCCTTAGCTATACTAGGGTATTATCTCTAAATAACCTTAGTAGCGGTCCCTTTTATATTTAGTAGTGTTTTAATTATTTTTATAAATTATGTAGTAGCCTTATTATATTAGGGTTTTTTTTATAAAAGTTTTATAGCTTTGGTAGCTAGTAGTAGAGTTTTTTAGTATTATATTACTCTAAGTTTTTATTAGCCCTTTTTTATTTTATTTAATATTATAAAATACTATACTAAATTCTTAAGGCTATAATAGTTCCTAGCTATTATTTAATTTTTATATTTACTAGGTTAATTAGTAGTTGCTTATTATATTATTTTAGTAAGGGGTTTTTTATAGCTTTCTATAGCTTTAATATATAGAATTATTAGTATATCTTAATTACTATTAATAGGTTTAGCTTAAATATTATACCTTATTAGCTTAGGATTTTATATAGTTTAGCCTATAAATTATTAAGTTTCTTACTAAGTTAGTTAAATATTTACTCTTTATAGTTTATATATACCTAGTTTTCTATATTAAAATTAATCTTTTAATATTTCTTATTAGTAAAGATACTTTACCTTTTTTATGCCTTTTTTATATTACTTTTTACTATATTAATAGCCTTTTATATTTATTTTATATAAGCCTATACCTTCTCTTTAGTTATATAGCTTAAAAAAGAGTTAAATTTTATTATTTATACTTTTTAGTTAAAGCTTATTCTAGGCTTATAGCTTATTTTTACTATAAATAGTAATAGCTTTATAGAGTTTTAGGGTAAGCTTACTTAGGCTATATTTATAAATAAAAGGAATTCTAATTAGTTATTCTATATATAGTTTATTATTAATTATAGTTACTAAGTAAGGTATTAGTTTATAATTTTTATTTACTTATTTATTTTTAAGTGCTAAGTAGTAGAGAGCTATATTTTAATTCCTAGGATTTTCTAGAGTTTATTTTAGAACTTTAATATAAATTATATTTCTTAGTTTAATATAATTATCTTAAGGGTATTTATATATTACTAAATATTATTAAAGAATAGCTATACTATTATCTTTACTTTAGTAGTTTTATAGTATAGAATACTATATAACCTTTTAAATAGCTAGTTTATTACTATAAAAATAAAGTTAAAACTATACTTATTCTTTAGTAGCATTATAAAGTTTATAGTTAAATATTATTTTAATTAGTTAAAAACTAGTAAGAACTATAATAGTCTTAGGGCTTAGTTATATAGCACTTAGGCTTAGTAGTATATATAATAGTTTATAATATATTAAGCTATATCTTTTTATATTTAAGGCTATTAGTATCTTTTTCTTAAAATATATAGTATTTTATTCCTTTCTAAGTATATTATAGGTTTCTATAGATAGGCTTTTATAATAATTTAGGTTTATAGGTTTACTATATCTAGCACTACTAGCTATTCCTAATATATAAGGACTCTCTATTTCTTAAGCTATTTATTTTTCCCTAATTTCTTTTAGTAGTTTTCTATAAAGCCTTAGCGCTTTATATTCTTTTTTATAATTTCTTTTACTAAAAAAGTGCCTTTAGGTTAATAATTAAGTTCTTTTTTAGCTTATAAATTTAGCACTTTTAGTAATAATTAGAATATTTAAGGGTTAAGTAAGATCCTTTCTTTCTATACCTTTTATTTCTTTTTTTATATAGCTAGGTTTTTTATTTTCTAAAATAATATATTAATAGCTATATTCTCTTTCCTTAAGTAGAACTTAATAGTAAAATAGAATTCTAATAGTATCTTACTTTATTAAGCCTATTTAGTATTTAGCTACTTTTTTATTATAAAATATTCTAGCTTATAGTAGTTAGTTAATATCTTAATAAGCTTCTTATATTAAAGTCTAGTAAGCTTTAGCTTTTATTCCTTAAAGTATTATATAATTATAAAGAGTTCCTTATTTAGTATTCTATAATTTAATTTAATTAGTAGTATAGTTTTTAAGAAGTAAGCTATTAAATGCTATTTTATTTCCTTTTTTTAAAATAGCATTCTTAAAACTACTTTATTTAAGGTATTTATCTTAAGTTAGGTTTTACTATATAGGTTATAGTGTTTAAGTATTAGTATAGAGATTATAATCTTTTTTATTTTTTAGAATTCTTTTTTATATACTTTTATTTACTTTTATTTTATATTTTTATAAGTAAGATTATTAAGAAGCTAAGCTATATAGCTATATTCTTTAATAAACTTTTAATAAAACTTATAAAACCTTAAGAAAAACTATACTTTCTTTACTTTTTAAAGCTAGTTTTAATCCTTAATAATTTAGGTTTTTTTTAAGTTTATAGCTACCTTATTAATAAAGATAATAAATCTTAGAAATTATATTTAAGTAACGCTAAACTTATATTTCTTAATATCTATTTATAGCCTTACTTTCTTAAGCTACTTTAGTATTTTTTTTATATCTTTAGTGTATTGCTTTAAGTCTATAAAGAAGATTAGAATATTATTTATATATACTATATATATAATATTTAATAGGCTTTTTAGTATAGTATTTATATATCTTTAGTAAGTAATAAGCCCTTCTATTAGGCTAAAAGGCAGTATTTTATAGTAGAATAAACTATATTTTATAAAAAAACTTTTCGCAAATTCGCCTGCACCGCAGTAGCGACGTAGAACCGACTCTAAACCTCTTAAAAAGTGTAGAAAAAGAATTGCTGTATCTGTTTTACCCTATTTCTAATAGTATATTAGTGCTAGAGCATAGGTATAGTAAATAAAGTAATACTAATAAATATTAATAGTAGGAATTATAGCCTTATATAGAGTTACTACTACCTACTTATAGAATAAGGTAGCTTTATATTAATAGTGCTTTAAGTTACTTTTATATTACTACCTATATATAAGTAAATACTAAACTACCTTACTATTAAATATAATAAAATAGCTAAACTTATACTAACTATAGTATTAAAAAGTATATAGAATATTATTCTTTATATTAATAATATAGCCTTAATATATACTTAATATAGCTTTTTTATACTTTAAACTTATATTAAAATATTAATAAAATTAACTTTATTATTACTTAATAAGCCTATTATAGTTAAAAACTTAAAAAAAGTTATTAAATAAGTAGTAAAGAAAGCTATTAATACTAGGAATATAATAGCCTTAAGCTAAGTTAGTATTATTACTAAAGGTATTACCTAATTACTTATTTATTAAATTTAAGCTATAATAATAGTAATATTACTTTATATTTACTATAAAACTATTATTAAAGGTAGTATAATAGCTAAAGCTATATAAAACTACTTACTTAAAGAAACTATTATAGCTATTAACTAAGCTATTAATATTAATACTACTATAATAATATATTATTTTTATAATAGTAATATTATAATTATATTTTAAAATATAGTAAAGCCTTATACTAATAATATAGCCTAGGTTAGCACTACTTTTAAACTAAAAGTAATACTAAACTAATATATATTTAGTATTATTATTAAGGGCTTTTTTATATACTATATATAGAACTAAGGAAAGGATAATATTCTTTAAAATATAATTATAGCTAATAAATAAGGTTTAGTAAAGATTATAGTATAGAAGCTATATAATATTATAACCTAATCCCCTTTAATTATTACTATTAATAAAGTTAATATAGTAAATAAGCTATACTATATTAAAATTATTTATAAAGCTAAGATATTTAAGGCTAAGCCTTATAATAATGCTATTTATCCCTAATAATGCTTTAAATACTTTAAATTTAGCTATATAGCTATATACTATACATTACCCTTATAGTATAGCTACTATATATTTAGTTAGTATAAGAAGGGTAAATAATTATACCTAGCGCTATTAGAAGCTATATAGAAATGCTATATTAACTACTTAGAACCTACCTTATATAGTCTTATATATATAATATTATAAATAAATAATAGAACTATATATATATTATATACCTAGTATAGCCCTTAGCCTTTACTAAACCTTTAATACTAAAGAAAGATAGTTAAATAAAGGTATTTAGTTATAGCTAAAGGAGAGATATAAGTAATTTATTATTATAGAAGGCTTTACTATAAAAGTAAGTTAGTAAACTATATACCTACCTCTTTAATACTTAATTAGAATTAATATAGTAATTATAAGCTATTATAAAGGCTTTTTTAAGTTAATAACTTATAGCTACTATAGTATTAAATAAGCTAAGCCTAACTTAATATACTATATAAAGTATATAATAAAGGTTATATACTAAAATATATAAAAAAAAACCTACCTTATATATTTAATACTAGAGTCCTAACCTAAAGCTAATATAATAGTAATATAAAAGCTAGAAACTATAAATAGTAAACTACTTAACCCTAGCTTTAGCTACTTTTAACTTACTACTTAAAGTAGCTATACTATAATTTATATAAACTATTAGTATAGGCCTAGGGTATAGTTAATATATATAAATAAGAACTAGTGCTTAATAATATTAGTAGAATACTATATTTACTTAATATATTCCCTAACTTATAAACCTAATTAAATATTACTCTTTATTAACTTTATAGTAGCTTTATCTTTAAACTATAGTATTTTTATAAAAAACTTTAATTAGTACTATTTACTTTAAAACTATTATAGCTAAACCTTAATAAAAAGTAATATATTCTTAGTGCTAATAATATAGTAGTAGCTTAAACTTATAATACTATAGGGTAAAGTAACTTAAAGAATATAGAGTAAAAGGGATAGTACTATTAACTATACTTAGGTTACTTATAATATAGAAGCTAAATTTATAAGGGGACTAAACCTTACTAAATTTAACTATATCCTATAGCTTATTTATATTAGCACTAGCCTAAGGCTATATAGTAACTATTTGCTTTATTTTAAATAGCTATATATAGAAAATAACCTTATAGTAGCTAAGGTAGTAATATAGTTCTACTATAACCTTACTAAACCTTTGCTTTAAATACCTATAGAAATTAATAGCTATATAGAATAAATAATAGCTAAGCTTTAATTTATTATAAATTTAGTAGTCTTAAAGGAACCCTAAGGCAGCCCTAAGCTAAATCTATAGTAGAATTACTATATTAAAAAAGCTATTTAAAATATAAAAAGAGTATTAAAATAATAGTAAATATTCTATACTAAAGAGAACTAGTAACTTACTACTAATATAGCCTAGATATAGTACTAAACTATTAGTAATAAAAGGTATAGTTCTTAGTGCTTTACTATTAAGGTAACTACTATTTATAAAGGAAGCCTATAGAAACTTAAACGCTAAGTATAGCTTTATAGTAGATTATTACTAAAATAGTAGTAAATCCTTAATTTTATTTAAAGTAAGGGTATAAATACTATAACTACTAAGTTATACTAAGAGAAAGCAGCTATACTAGCTAACTACTTTTTCCCTTTCTTCTAAGCTTAACTTAATAATATACTAAAGGATTTTAATAACTACTTTAATACTATAATATTTCTATTAAAAGACTACTTTAATACTAATAAAATCTATAGTATTATTAAAAGCCTAGCTAGCTAAAAGGTATTAAAACTAAATAAACTTTTAGCTAGTTACCTTAAAGTATATAGTAAGCCACTAGCTAAAACCCTTACTTACTTATTTAATATATACTACTATATTAGCTATTATTTAGCTTTATTTTAGTAAGTAAAAGTAATTATTCTTTATAAGCTAGGTAAAACCTTAATAAAGTAGTATAAAGTAAGGGCTTAGTACTTTATTTTACTTCTTAGTATTATTAATAAAGTAATAGAGATAGTAATAATAAGTTAGCTTACCTTTATAGCTAAATTAAGTAATATATTACCTAACCTATAAATAAATAATAAAGTAAATAGGTTAATAGAAGTTATATTAAGTATTTTAATAGAATTAGTATATATAGTATAGCACTATAGCGGTATTATATTACTATTTTAACTAAATATATTAGTAGCCTTTAATACTATTTACTATAAAAAACTAACTTATACCCTTATAGCTACTAGGATCCTTATATAAATAGTAGTGTAAACTTACTCCTTTACTACTAAATACACTACTAACCTTTATTTTAATAGTAAATTTACTAGCTCCTTACTTATAACTATAAGTATACTATAAAGGTTCTTAATTTCCTCTATTCTCTTCCTACTTTATATTATCTCTTTATATACTAAGCTTTAAGTAGTATATTTTATGCTTATAATAGGCTTCTTTAATAATATAAATATACTTATATATAGGTATATAGTAGAAGAGATATAGGATTGCTTTAAAGCTACCTAAATAATTTACTAAAAATAGTCCTAAGAATTAGGTCTTAAGTTTAATTTAGGAAAAAGTAAACTTATATACTTTACTAAGTAGTATATAGTAATTATATTATTAGTTTAATTTAGTATTAATATAATATAACTAGTTTAATCTACCTATTTCCTTAGGGTATAGGTTTATTATAAGCTTTACTAAAAAGTATACTAAAGTTAAGTTAAGTTAAAACTAATATAGTAGTAGCTTATACTTATATTACTAATAGCTTTAACCTAGGGATACTTATTATATAATATATAACTTTTATATATATAGGTTATTTAGAGTATAATTATATATAGTATAGAATTACACTATACCTTTACTAAAGTTAGTAGTAAAGTAAAGGGTATAGCTAAAGTATTTATTTTTAAATAAACTAAGTGCTTAAAAATAGTAATTAATATATTTAAGGCTATACTATATACCTTAGTTAAAACTAAGGCAGCTATAGCCTTAATTAACCTTTACCTTAACTACTATTTACTTTACTTTTACTAATAAATAAAAGCTAATAAAATAGCTAAGTATATTTATAGTGCCTATATTATAATAGTAGCTTAACTTAAATATAAACTAATACACTAAGGGTATAGCTACCTACTACCTCTAAATAACTATTTAAACTATATACTATTTCTAAACTAACTTTATAATTACTTACTAAAGCCCTTTTTAACTAAAGTACTTACCTTAAAATAAAAGAACTATTAGTATTAAAAGTAGGCTATTATATAGGCATACTAAACTTATATTAACTATATAGTAATAAAGCTTAACCCTAACTTTACCTTTACTACTAAAGTTATTTACCTTTACTTAGGCTTTACTAAGTATAAATCTATAGTGTTTATATAAATATATATAAAATAAATTAGGCTTAATGCCTTCCTTTTTTACTAATATATTTCTAAAGTAAATTTATTAATATATAGCTACTAAGCTAATAATAAGGACTACTACTATATCCTACTATTTTATAAGAATTTTAATTACCTTTACCTTATTAACACTAATATACACTTAGTATATAATTAATATAAAGTTAGGGAGGTATTAAAATATAATAAGCTAGTAACTATACTTATAAAGTAGCTTATATTAATAAGGCATATTCTTTAATTTTAATTTACTAAAAGTCTTTAAAATTAATAGGCTAAAGATACTAAAGAACTAATAAAAAAAGATACCTAGTGTAGTATAGGCATAGAAACGCTAGGGAACTATATAAATATTATAGCTAGAATGTATTATTATAATATATAACTTATATTTACTAATATATAAAAAATAGCAGCCTAAGAGATAATAAAAAACAGGTATAACGCTTCTATACTAGCTCTAAGCCTATACCCTATTACCCCCCCCCTCCCCCCCCCCCCTTCTCCTTTAGGTTATTCTTTACCTTTACTATTATATAGCCTTATATAGCTATTATACTAAGCCTATAGACCTTTTATAGAATCTCTTCTAAGATATTATTTTACTTCTTTAGTATATTAATAATATAGTAGGCTTATAGTAGTATCTTACTTTTAACTAAAGTTAAAGCTAAGACTGCTATAGTACTGCTAGTAGCCTATACTATTATATTAATAAATAAGCTTATTTACTTTATAAGCTATACTACCTTTTTTTAAGTAATATTATATTCCTTAGCCTACCTATAAGTTAGCATTACACTAATACTATAGCTAAACTATAGCTATACTACCTTATACTTATATTAATAGGCTCCTTAAAGGCATAAAGGTTTTATATATTTATTACTTACTTAATAGCCTTTTAATATAATATAATATTTAGATTTAGCTATAGAACTAATTAGCTACTACTAGGCTACTAATATAAATAAAGAATATAACACTTATACCTAAATAAGTCTTTTTTACTTTTATATACTTAAAGTATATACTACTAGTACCTATTTAAATTAATAATAGTAATAGCTTAGGTTAAAAAAAGGTACTAACCTTTAGTGCTATAGCACTATTTTTTAATGTTTTTAGCTTATATTAGGTAAGCCTTATAAAGCTAGGCCTATAATTAGCCTAGCTATAAGTAGGTTAGTAGTAGTAATATATTAAGAAGGGAATAGTACTTACCCTAAGTGTAATAATTAATTTATTTATAAGGGTAGGTAGTATTTTTAATAACGCTATAGTTAGTTAGGGGTAGTAATAGGGTAGCGCTACTATAAAAATAGAAATAAAGATATACTTATAATAAAAATAATAAATAAAGAAGGAAGAAAAAAGAGAAAAGGTTAGGGATAAGGGAAAGAGGGTATATATATTTCTCTCTTTTTATTATATAACTAATAGTTAGCTAATAGCTAGTTTAGTAGTAGCTAGCTACTAGCTAATATAATTAATACTATAAAGATATAAAAGCTAAAGAAAGGTTTTAAGTAAGGGGGTAGTAGCCTAAGGGAATTAAATAAAGACTAGTATAGAAAATAAACTAAGTACTTAAGGCAACTTACTATAATATATAAACCACCCCTAAGGGTATTCTATAGCACCACTACGCCTCTACTAACCTAGTTTACTTCCTATTCTATACTATATACTTTCCTATAATACTAGTTAAGTTTAGCTAGCAGTATACCTCTTTCCACAGTTAGAATTAGTATAGAGCCACTATAGCTCCACTGCAGAACTTAAACAAAGGCTATATATAGGTTTTCCCCCCTATACTAGGGTTTTTCCTATATAGTCTTAGTAGCAGTGGTACTAGAATTGGGCTAATAGCCTAACTAGTGTATTAAATTAAATTAAATTAACTATATTTTATTTAAAAGGTTATAAGTTTTTTTAAATCTAAATCTATTTTAATATTATTAAAAGTATTCTATATATTAAGTTTTATATAAATTTAGGCCCTTTTTAGTATACTTAGGGTCTCTTTAATTAATAATAATAGATATTTATTTTATTTTAAAATAGTATTTAGTTATTAATAGTTTATATAAAACTAAAGGGTATTATTTGCCTTTTTTATAAATAGAATAAGTATAGTAAATCCCCCTTACCCTAAGGTAATAAAGTTTTAGTATAAACCTTTTTAAAAATAATTCTAAATAGCCTTTAGCTTTTTTAGGGAATATTCTTATAATAGTATAAATAGTAGCTTATTAAGGCTATACCCCTTTTAGATTTTAATTTTATAATTAAACCCTAGCTAGTGTAGTAAAAGCTTCTTTACTTATACCTTACTAAATATCTTTATAAAATTTAAATACTCTTTAGGTAGCTTTTATTAAACTAATTTCTAAATATTCTCCTTATTTTCTTTTATCCTTAAAAAAGGTAGTTTCTTTACCTTATACTTTTACTTAGTATTAATAGATTTAGTAAGTTTCTTTATACTAAAAATACTTATTATATTCTTTTTCTTTTTAGTATTATTTATAAATTCTCCTACTTTAATAATAGCTATAGGTACTTTCTTTATTTTAAAGCTTAATAGCTTTCTCTCTTTAGTTTATTTTCTTAAAGCTATAAAAGGTATTTTTTTTTTCTAGCCTTCCTTTAAGACTTTTTTTAGGATTTTTATTTCCTTACTTTTTTTTTTATACTTTTTTAAGCTTTATTTTTTTTAAAGGCTTAGTTTTATTACTTTATATTCTTTTAATACTTTAGATTAATAGGTTATAGCTTTAAGAGTTATTTTAGGGTTTAGGAAATTAATTATAATATTTTACTTTTCTTTAGAGAGGGTTAGTTCTTTAGCTAAGTAATTTTCTTTTTTTAAGAGTTTAGAAAAATACAATTTTTTTTATTTATTTTAGTTTTAAAATAAGCTTTTAATTCTTAATATTAAGTTTTATTATTAAGTACTCTTACTTTTATTTTTAATTAATAGTTAAATTTAACTTTTAGGCCTAAGTAATTATATACTTTAGTTTTTTATTAAACCCTATAATTAGGACTTTATTTTTTAGTTTTTCTAAGGGTATATTTAGCTAGTATTCTAATAAAAGGGTAACCTTTAAGCTTATAAATATATAACTACCTACTTTTATATTAAAAAGTATAGTAAGTTTTAATTTATATTTATTAAAATCTATTATAACTTTTATTATAAACTAAGGTTTTCTTAATAATTTACTAAGATTAATTATATATATTCTTACTATTCTTTTTTTTTTAATACTTTTCTAAAAAGGAGACTTCTTTCTTTAGAGTTTTTTATTTTTTAATATTATATTCTTTTTCTCTTAAGCTTATTTCTTTCCTTCCTTATTTATTATATTTACTTTTAGCTTTTTTTTAAAGTAGTTTTAAGCTAGGTATTTCTTTTATTTATACTTAAAGTAAAGCTTTTCTTCTTTTATTTTTTATAGCTTTTTTAAAAGTTATTTAAAGTTTTTAAAAGCCTTTAAGCTAAAGTAGGTAAGAGTGCTACTATAAAGTACTAAGTTTTTTATCTTTTCTTTCTTAATAAATATTATATTTATTTACTCTTTACTCTTATTACTTATAAAAAGGAACTTTCTTTTAGTAATTTAGTTATACTTTATAGCTAGTTATACTAAAGCCTTTAAACTATTTTCTTACTATAAGTATATTATTATTAAGTTTACCTATTAAGTAGTTAAAAGCTTATAAAAGAAATCCTCTCTTTATTACCTTAGGTTAATCTCTTTAGTATAAATAAGCTTAAAGAAAGATATTTTAAATTTATAAAAGCTATTTATAGTTATTTAAAAAGTACTATACTTTTATTAAATAGTAATTTATTAATTTAGATTAAGGAATATAAAATTAAGGTATTAAATTACTTTCTATACTATTTAAAGTATATATTTTCCTTAAGTACTTTAGGTAGTATTTAAATATTAATAAGCTTTTCTAATAGTTTTTAAGTAAATATAAGCTATTTTTGCCTTTTTATTTATAAATTAGTTAGTATTATACTTTAGTTTATCTTTAAGGGTTTCTTTTTAGGACTTATATAAAAAGGTTTTATTATTATTTAGCTAGTTTAGATTAAGTATTTTTATTAATTATTAATTTTATTCTCCTTTTTTAATACTTAGCTAAAGGGCTACTTAAAAGGCTTAGTAAAGGTTTAAAAGTTCTTTTAATATAGTTTTTATTTATTCTTTATAATAAAATTTAAGTTTAGTGTTTTTACTTTTTTTTTAAATATAAAAGATATATTTCTTAGTTTATTTAACTCTCTTTAAAATTCTTTATATTTAGTAAAAATCCTTTTAAGTATATATAATAATTTTAATAGCTTCTTAAATTATTTTATTATAAGCCTTAATATATAAGTTAATATACTTTATTTAAACCTAAGTAATATTAATTATATTATTAATAATCCCTATAAGGATCTCTCTTTATTTATATACTTTTAGAGTAAATAAATATTAATCTTTCTTTAAGAGTTTTTTTTAGTTTTTAAGCTTAAAAATATTAAACTTTATAGAATTTATAGTTTTTTTTTAAATAAAAAGTTAGGCTTTAAATACTTTATTAAGTTATTTTTTAATTTTTATAGTATACTTATTAATATTAGTATATTATTTTATAGCCTTAAGTGCTTTTCTTTATTTCTTAGTTAACTATTAGTTCTAAGGTAATTTACTAACTTAAATAAATAATACTAATATCTCTTTTAATTTTATTTATTATTTTATAGCTTAATATTCTTTTAAAGTTAGTACCTTTTAGTTATAAGTAATTTTAAAGATCTTCTTTTTAAAGGTCTTTGTCTTTAATTTTTTTCTTTTTATAATAAACTACTTTTTAGTATATAAATTATGTAGTTTTAGTAATATTACTAATTACTTTAGTTTAGTTTATAAAAGCTTTATTACTTTATTTATTCTTTAGTTTAAGTAGAATATTTATAGATTATTCTTAATAGTAAATAAAGATAAGCTTTTTTATTATATTATAATATAGAAATAGATAATATATAGGTTAAAACTTTACTTTTATTTATAAGAACTAAAAAAGAATAAAAAAGCTAAAAAATAAAAATAAACTTTTTAAAGTTCTATTTTCTTTTCTATACTTTATACTTTTTTATTTTATTTATTTAGATTTCCTTTATTAGCTACTATATTTATTATAGAAAACTCTATTAATTCTATAGTTCGTATAGGTAGTGTTCTATATAGGTTATTATAGATTCTATAGTAAAGATTATTATAGTAGTGTTATGCGCTTTAAATGTGTTATTATAGATTTTCCTTATTCCAGTCTATAGTGGGTCTGCCCTGTGTGGGGTTGGACTATTATTATTCCGCAGTCCTGGGCCTATAGCCTATAACATCTTTTATTATAGTATAGAAATAGACAATATATAGGTTAGAACTCTACTTCTATTTATAAGGACTAGAAAAGAATAAGAAAGCTAGAGAATAAGAATAAACTTCCTAAAGTCCTATTCCCTCTTCTATACTTTATGCTTCCTTATTTTATTTATTTAGGTTTCCTTTATTAGCTACTATATTTATTATAGAAAACTTTATTAATTCTATAGTTAGTGTAGGTAGTATTCTATATAGGTTATTATAGATTTTATAATAAAGATTATTATAGTAGTATTATATACTTTAAATATATTATTATAGATTTTCTTTATTTTAGTTTATAGTAAGTTTACCTTATATAGGGTTAAACTATTATTATTTTATAGTTCTAGGCCTATAGCTTATAATATTACCCCCCCTTTCTTAATATAGGTATACCCTTATACTAAAGAAATCCCTTATAGTCTTTATTTTAAGTTTTATTTAATAGCTTATTAATAAACTCTATTATAAGCTTATTATTTAGTTATAATTATATACTTATAAAATATATTAAGCTATATACTTCTAGTTTTTTTATATTTAAGCTTCCTTAGGGCTTTATTTACTACTTTTATTTATTCTTTACTTTCTCTTTTTTATTTTATATATTCTTTTATAGAGCCTCTAAGGTAGCTACTTACTTTTATTTCTTTACCTTAGTAGGGTTACTAAAGCTACCCTTTATCTTTATAAGGGTTTTTTATATTCTTTCTTTTTTAGCCTAAAGGATATCCTTTTTTATATATTTTATATACTTTATAACCTTTAGCTATACTAAGGTATTATCTTTAAATAACCTTAGTAGCAGTCCTTTTTATATTTAGTAATATTCTAACTATTTTTATAAATTATATAATAGCTTTACTATATTAGGGTTTTTTTTATAAAAATCCTATAGCTTTAGTAGCTAGTAATAGAGTTTTTTAGTATTATACTACTTTAGGTTTTTATTAGCCCTTTTTTATTTTATTTAATATTATAAGATACTATACTATATTTTTAAGGCTATAATAGTTTCTAGCTATTATCTAATTTCTATATCTATTAGGTTAATTAGTAGTTACTTATTATATTATTTTAATAAAGGGTTTTTTATAGCTTTTTATAGCTTTAATATATAGAATTATTAATATACCTTAATTATTATTAGTAGGTTTAGCTTAAATATTATACTCTATTAGCTTAGGATTTTATATAGTTTAGCCTATAAATTATCAAGTTTCTTACTAGGTTAGTTAAATATTTACCCTTTATAGTTTATATATACCTAGTTTTTTATATTAAAATTAATCTCTTAACACTTTTTATTAGTAAAGGTACTTTACCTTTTCTATACCTTTTTTATATTACCTTTTACTATATTAATAGCTTTTTATATCTATTTTATATAGGCTTATACTTTCTTTTTAGTTATATAGCTTAAGGAAGAGTTAAATTTTATTATTTATACTTTTTAGTTAAAGCTTATTTTAGGCTTATAGCTTATTTCTACTATAAATAGTAATAGCTTTATAAAGTCTTAAAGTAGGCTTACCTAAGCTATATTTATAAATAAAAGGAATTCTAACTAGTTATTCTATATATAGTTTACTATTAATTATAGTTACTAAGTAAGGTATTAGTTTATAATTTTTATTTACTTATTTATCTTTAAGTGCTAGGTAGTAAAGAGCTATATTTTAATTTCTAGAATTCTATAAAGTTTATTTTAAAACTTTAATATAAATTATATTCTTTAGTTTAATATAATTATTTTAAAGGTACTTATATATTACTAAATATTATTAAAGAATAGCTATACTACTACCTTTACTTTAGTAGTTTTATAGTATAAAATACTATATAACCTTTTAAATAACTAGTTTATTACTATAAAGATAGAGTTAAAACTATACTTATTCTTTAGTAGTATTATAAAGTTTATAGTTAAATATTATTTTAGTTAGTTAAAAACTAATAAAGACTATAATAATCTTAGGGCTTAGTTATATAATACTTAGGCTTAGTAGTATATATAATAGTTTATAATATATTAAGCTATATTTCCTTATATTTAAGGCTATTAGTATCTTTCTCTTAAGATATATAGTATCTTATTTCTCCTTAGGTATACTATAGGTTTTTATAAATAAGCCTTTATAATAATTTAAGTTAATAGGTTTATTATATTTAATATTACTAGCTATTACTAATATATAAGAACTCTTTACTTTTTAAGCTATTTATTTTTTTTTAATTCCTTTTAGTAATTTTCTATAAAGCCTTAATACTTTATATTTTTTTTTATAATTCTTTTTATTAAAAAAGCACTCTTAAGTTAGTAGTTAAGTTCTTCTTTAGCTTATAAATTTAATATTTTTAGTAATAATTAAAATATTTAAGGGTTAAGTAAGATCCTCTCTCTCTATGCCTTTTATTTTTTTTTTATATAGCTGAGTTTTTTATTTTTTAAAATAATATATTAATAGCTATATTCTCTTTCCCTAGGTAAAACTTAATAGTAAAATAAAATTCTAATAGTATTTTATTTTATTAAGCCTATTTAGCATTTAGCTACTTTTTTATTATAAAGTATTCTAGCCTATAGTAATTAGTTAATACCTTAATAAGCTTCTTATACTAAAGTTTAGTAAGCTTTAGCTTTTATTTCTTAAAGTATTATATAATTATAAGAAGTTCTTTATTTAGTATTTTATAATTTAATTTAGTTAGTAGTATAGTTTTTAAGAAGTAAGCTATTAAATACTATTTTATCCCCTCTTTTTAAAATAGCACTCTTAAGATTACTTTATTTAAGGTATTTATTTTAAGTTAAGTTCTACTATATAAGTTATAGTGTTTAAGTACTAGTATAAAAATTATAACCTTTTTTATTTTTTAAAATGCTTTTTTATATACTTTTATCCACTCTTATTTTATATCTTTATAGGTAAGATTATTAAGGGGCTAGGCTATATAGCTATATTCTTTAATAAATTTCTAATAAAACTTATAAAACCCTAAGAAAGACTATACTTTCTTTACCTTTTAAAGCTAGTTTTAATTCTTAATAATTTAGGTTTTCTTTAGGTTTATAACTACCTTATTAGTAAAGATAATAAACCCTAGAAATTATATTTAAGTAACACTAAACTTATATTTTTTAATATTTATTTATAGCCCTACTTTCTTAAGCTATTTTAATACCTTTCTTATATTTTTAATGTATTGCTTTAGGTTTATAAAGAAGATTAGAATATTATTTATATATACTATATATATAATATTTAGTAAGTCTCTTAGTATAGTATTTATATATCTTTAGTAAATAATAAGCTTTTTTATTAAGCTAAAAGGTAGTACTTTATAGTATAATAAACTATATTTAATTTAAAAGGTTATAAGTTTTTTTAAGTTTAAATTTATTTTAATTTTATTAAAAGCATTCTATATATTAAGTTTTATATAAATTTAGGCTCTTTTTAGTATACTTAAAGTCTCTTTAATTAATAGTAATAGGTATTTATTTTATTTTAAGATAGCATTTAGTTATTAATAGTTTATATAAAACTAAAGAGTATTATTTACCTTTTTTATAAATAGGATAAGTATAGTAAACCCCCTTTACCTTAAAGTAATAAAGTCTTAGTATAAATTCTTTTAAAGATAATTCTAAATAACCTTTAGCTTCTTTAGGGAATATTCTTATAATAGTATAAATAATAGCTTATTAAAGCTATACCCCTTTTAAATCTTAATCTTATAGTTAAACCCTAGCTAGTATAGTAAAAGCTTCTTTACTTATACCTTACTAAATACCTTTATAAGATTTAAATACTTTTTAAGTAGCTTTTATTAAACTAGTTTTTAAATATCCTTTTTATTTTCTTTTATTTCTAAAAGAAATAATCCCTTTACTTTATACTTTTATTTAGTATTAATATATTTAGTAACTTTCTGTTATGGACTAGCCTAGATGGCGACTGCAATCTAGTGTCGATGAAGTTATTATTATCTATGAGGGGGAAGGAAAGGTTACTATCCCCCTCCACTATGTGTCTAGTTTATATACAATGTGTGCTCGTAGGGTTTGCCCTCTGGGTGAGGTGGGTCACCTCACATGCTCCTTACATGCTCCTTTCCTGTTCCGCTAAGGATCCGAGCCTCCAGCTCGAATCCATCACACTTTCTTTATATTAAAAATACCTATTATATTCTTTTTTTTCTTAGTATTATTTATAAATTCTTTTACTTTAATAATAACTATAGGTACCTTTTTTATTTTAAAGCTTAGTAGCTTTCTTTTTTTAATTTATTTTTTTAAAGCTATAAAAAGTATTTTTTTTTCCTTAGCTTTTTTTTAAGACTTTCTTTAAAATCTTTATTTCTTTACTTTTCCTTTTTATACTTTTTTAAGCTTTATTCTTTTTAAAGGCTTAGTTTTATTACTTTATATTTTTTTAATACTTTAAATTAATAAATTATAGCTTTAAAAGTTATTTTAAGGTTTAGGAAATTAATTATAATATTTTACTTTCCTTTAAAAAGAGTTAGTTTTTTAGCTAAGTAATTTTCTTTTTTTAAAGGTTTAAAAGAATATTATTTTTCTTTATTTATTTTAATTTTAAAATAAGCTTTTAATCCTTAATATTAAGTTTTATTATTAAGCACCCTTACTTTTATCTTTAATTAATAATTAAATTTAACTTTTAAGCTTAAGTAACTATATATTTTAGTTTTCTATTAAACTCTATAATTAGGACTTTATTTTTTAGTTTTTTTAAAGGTATATTTAGCTAGTATTTTAATAAAAAAGTAACCTTTAAGCTTATAAATATATAACTACCTACTCTTATATTAAAAAATATAGTAAGTTTTAATCTATATTTATTAAAATTTATTATAACTCTTACTATAAACTAAGGTTTTTTTAGTAATTTATTAAGATTAATTATATATATTTTTATTATTTTTTTCTTTTAATACTTCCTTAAGGGAGAGACTTCTTTTTTTAAGGTTTCTTATTTTTTAATATTATATTACCCTTTTCCTAGGCTTATTTCTTTCTTTTCTTATTTATTATATTTACTTTTAGCTTTTTTTAAGGTAGTTTTAATTTAGGTATCTCTTTTATTTATACTTAAAATAAAGCTTTTTTTTCTTTACTTTTTATAGTTTTTTTAAAAGTTATTTAAAGTTTTTAAAAGTGTTTAAGCTAAAGTAAATAAAAGTATTACTATAAAGTATTAAGCTTTTTATTTTTTTTTTCTTAATAAATATTATATTTATTTACTTTTTATTTTTATTATTTATAAAAAGAAACTTTTTTTAGTAATTTAGTTATACTTTATAATTAGTTATACTAAAGCTTTTAAGCTATTTTTTTATTATAAAGATATTATTACTAAATTTACTTATTAAGTAGTTAAAAGCTTATAAAAAAAATCCTTTTTTTATTACTTTAGGTTAATCTTTTTAGTATAAGTAAGCTTAAAAAAAGATATTTTAAATTTATAAAGGCGATTTATAATTATTTAAAAAGCGCTATACTTTTATTAAATAGTAATTTATTAATTTAAATTAAAGAATATAAAATTAAGGTATTAAATTACTTTTTATATTATTTAAAGTATATATTCTTCTTAAGCACTTTAAATAATATTTAAATATTAGTAAGCTTTTTTAATAGTTTTTAAATAAATATAAGCTACCTTTACTTCCTTACTTATAAATTAATTAATATTATACTTTAGTTTATCCCTAAAGGCTTTTTTTTAAAACTTATATAAAAAGTTTTTATTATTATTTAATTAGTTTAAGTTAAGTATTTTTATTAATTATTAATTTTATTCTCTTTCTTTAATACTTAGCTAAAAAGCTATTTAAAAGGCTTAGTAAAGATTTAGAAGTTTTTTTAATATAATTCTTATTTATTTTTTATAATAAAATTAAAGTTTAGTATTTTTACTTTCTTTTTAAATATAAAAAATATATTCTTTAGTTTATTTAACTTTTTTTAAGATTTTTTATATTTATTAAAGGTTCTTTTAGGTATATATAATAATTTTAATAGCTTTTTAAATTATTTTATTATAAGCTTTAATATATAAGTTAATATACTTTACTTAAACTTAAGTAATATTAATTATATTACTAATAATTCTTATAAAAACCTTTTTTTATTTATATACTTTTAAAGTAAGTAAATATTAGTTTTTTTTTAAAAGTTTTTTTTAATTCCTAAGCTTAAAAATATTAAACTTTATAAAATTTATAATCTTTTTTTAAATAAAGAATTAAGCTTTAAATACTTTATTAAGTTATTTTTTAATTTTTATAATATACTTATTAATATTAGTATATTATTCTATAGCTTTAAATACCTTTTTTTATTCTTTAATTAACTATTAATTCTAAAGTAATTTACTAACTTGAATAAATAATACTAATACCTTTTTTAGTTTTATTTATTATTTTATAGCTTAATATTCTTTTAAAGTTAATACTTTTTAATTATAAGTAATTTTAAAGATTTTCTTTTTAAAGGTTTTTATCTTTAATTTTTTTTTATAATAAATTACTTTTTAATATTTAAATTATTTAGTTTTAATAATATTATTAATTACTTTAGTTTAGTTTATAAAAGCTTTATTACTTTATTTATTTTTTAGTTTAAATAGAATATTTATAAATTATTCTTAATAGTAAATAAAGGTAAGCTTTTTTATTATATTATAATATAAAAATAAATAATATATAAATTAGAACTTTACTTTTATTTATAAGGATTAGAAAAGAATAAAAAAGCTAAAAAATAAAAAAAAACTTTTTAAAGTTTTATTCCCCTTTTTATACTTTATACTTCTTTATTTTATTTATTTAGGCTTCCTTTATTAGCTATTATATTTATTATAGAAAACTCTATTAGTTCTATAGTTAGTATAGGTAGTGCTCTATATAGGTTATTATAGATTCCGTAGTAAAGATCGTTATAGTAGTGTTATGCGCTCTGAATGTGTTGTCGCGGATTTTCCTTGTTCCGGTCCGTAGTGGGTCTGCCCTGTGCGGGGTCGGACTATCGTTGTTCCGCGGTCCCGGGCCTGCGGCCCGTGACATCTTTTAAGTGGTCTAGGGTACGATGCCATCATTGGGCATACAATACCAGATTGCGCTGCCGGCGAACATGGCCATCAAGGCCGTCCACAATGAGTGCTCATTTTCTTCCGCCATCAAGACTATCTTGATGCACATGTTGGCCGCTATCCCACTGCCTTGCAAAGCACTGCGAAAGAGTGCCAAGTCACCATCCGAGCAAGCGGTGTTTGGACCGCTTCATGACAAGACCACGTGATGGACAGGCAACAAGAAGTTTTTTTTGTTCGTGTGTGGACGATGTCGACGACGCACGGGCCAACGCACATCCACCGGCTACTAGGTTTAGGTACCTACGTAGTACCTGGGGGACCTGGGGGACCTGGGGACCTACTTACAGAGGTACTTAACCTGTCTCGTCTCGTCTCTTGCTAAATCCCATCTCTGCCCTGCCCAGCACCGAGGAGTCAGGACCCAGCGCGCCCCCTCCCACCTCCCCGGTTCGAGTTTCGAAGCCACGTTGTATTCGTCGATTTATTTGCAGGAGCCGGAGCCGGGGCGCAGTTGACGGCTATATCCAGATTCCAATCCAAGATCCACGGGCGGAAGAGGGCAGAGAGCGAGCGCGAGCCAGATTTGCAGATTTGGAAATTGGCAGGCAGGCGCGTACCTAGGCAAGTTCTGGTAGGCTCGGTTCAAACCCCAAACCAAGTAAGTACTTGCTTGGGTACCTAGTATCTACTAGGTACTGGTAGGCAAGTACTAGTACTCCATGCTGTATGCTGTGGATACACCGTGGGTGCACTGTCAAGTCAGGTCAGACGCACCGTGGCACACACTGTGGCCTGCCTGGCCTTTTGGCTGGTCCGTCCCGTTCGTGCCCGTGCCCGTGCCTCGCCTCGCTAATTGATCCTCTCTCGCATCATCGACCAGACATCAGCCCAACTTGGTTCACTGCGGCTTTCCCACCCCCATCCCGCGCCCATCCTCACCCGACATCCCCGTCGCCTTGTTACGGCCGAGTCCTTGAACCCCGTCGTCGTCGATATTTTGGGCGCCTCTCGGGCTCTCGGGTCCTTCTCTTCATCGCTGTTGATTGCAGCTCGACACGGACCCGGCTTTTCCCCAGCCGGTCGTCGCTCGCGGCGGCACTTGCGTGACACCAAGCCGCAACGCAACGCAACGCACCGCAACGCAACACATTTCCACACCAGACCGGCATCGCACAATCGACGGTCTTGTCCCAAAGATCATCATCGCACCATCACACCATCACACCATTGCATCCGCTACCGCATCCGCCATCGCAAAGACTCTTCCCTTGATTTCCTTTCCTTCCGACGACTTCATTTCGCGCCCTTTGGTCGCGTCGTTGCGACAACGCCCGACACCATCTGTGCCCCCTCCCCAACCACGCTGCAGATTGCGCCCCCCCTCTGACCGGGCGCGAAACACGAGAGAACCGTGGCGGCGCTCACGCTCGCGAGTCACAGCGCCTTGACTTTGCCCGAGCTATCTCTCCAGCAACATTTGCAGATTGCCCCCGATCTGAGTGCGTATAGCACTTTCGACACGGAGGCGGACTCCGAGCCGTCGATGATGGCACAGCAGGTGCCTCATCAGGCGACGGATAAGAAGCGTGTCAAGGTCTATGAGCTTCGCGACAATGACTGGTACGATCGTGGGACCGGCTTTTGCACCGCAACCTTTATCGCAGTAGGTTTACAAAAAAAAAAAAACACACTTCAAATTTCCTTTTCTCCGCTTTTGATGACATGCGCTAATCCTTTTTGTCACCTCTCACAGACGGAGGAAGGTCGCAAAGACCCTAGAGTCCTTGTAGAATCCGAGGAGCATCCAGAACGACTTCTGTTGGAAACTAAAATTCAAAAAGAAGATGGCTTTCAGAAGCAGCAGGGTACGCTTTCATCAGAAAAATCTATCTTGTTATCCTTCTCCTCTCCTCCTCTCCCTATGAACACCTGAAACTAATCAAAAGTCATCTGTAGATACGCTCATTGTGTGGCAAGAACCCGGAAGTGGAACGGACATGGCCCTCAGTTTTCAAGAAGCCGAAGGGTGTGCTTTAATATGGTTCGCATCATACCCTCGATACAGTGTAGTGATGGACCCCTCTTGTATGCTGTTTGGCTAACAAGGTCAATTTTCTTGCAGGCGATTTGTGAGCAGCGTCCAGCAGACCCTGTCTAGCAACCTCGGAGGCGACGATGGTCTTTCAGACGATTTAGCCATGGATGTGCCCTCGGCGATCAACCTTCCCGCTGCCGAACTCGGTAATCTGCCCGAAATCGAGTCGAGCATGCGCATCATGAGCTCCAGCGCTAACGGACGCGATGCTCTGGCCAAGTTCATCATGGCGGACGATTACATTGGTAAATTGATTCCACTCGTAGAAATGGCTGAAGACCTGGAAAGCCTGCCCGACCTGCATCGATTATGCAACATCATGAAAACCATCATTCTTCTCAACGATACGACCATCATCGAGTATGCCGTATCGGACGAATGCCTTTTCGGGGTCGTAGGCGCCCTGGAATACGATCCAGACTTTCCCAGTCACAAAGCCAATCACAGACACTGGCTCGACAATCAGAGTCGATACAAGGAGGTTATTCCCATAGAGGATGAACAGACGCGGCACAAGATTCACCAGACCTATCGCCTCCAATATCTCAAAGATGTGGCTCTTGCTCGGATTCTTGACGATCCTACATTTTCCGTACTCAACTCATTGATCTTCTTCAACCAGGTCGAAATTGTTCAGCATTTGCAATCCAACCAGGCCTTCTTGAGCGAGCTGTTCGGCATATTCGACGTCCGCTGCCGAGACGACAAGAAGAAGAAGGAGGCCGTCTTGTTCATTCAGCAGTGCTGCTCTATTGCTAAGGGCATTCAGGCGCCCGCAAGACAATCGCTCTTCAACAACATGATTGCGCACGGATTGCTCCAGATCATCCACTTTGGGCTGAGGCACGCAGATGTTGGAGTTAGGGTCGGAGCGACAGACATACTGATATCCATCATGGATCACGACCCGCAAACGATTCGACAGACGGTTTACCGTCAGATACACGACAGCCAACCGTCGTTACTGGACTCACTGATCGATCTTTTGCTCATCGAGGTTGACCTGGGGGTCAAGTCGCAGATTTCTGACGCATTAAAAGTCCTCGTGGACCAGGGAATTCCTCCACCATGTCCAGACTTTACTCGCATGAATGGCGAATTTCCCGCAGGCCGAGTGCGTCCACAACCCCTAGCCGACCCTCAGCAGGAGCTATTTCTTATACGGCTGTATGAGAGATCGGCTCCCAAGCTCTTCAAACCATTGTTTGATCTCGAAACCCAGACCAAGCTGGATTTTGGAGCCCATCAGGCCTCTATATATACCTACCTTGTGGAGATTTTGGCTTTTTTTGTTCGGCAACATCATCGGTTTAGCAGGTATTTTGTGATGAACTACAATCTCGTTGAGCGAGTTTCTCAACTGCTGAAGGGCTCCGAGAAGTACTTGCAACTAGGTAAGCTTATCCTTGTTTGTGTGCGTGCAAAAAATAATCATGAAAATTAATGAAATGAATAAACAAAAGAAAGACTTTAAGATCTGCCAGGCTTGTAAACATCTTTCTAACTTTCTTCTTTCCTTTTTTTTTTTTTTACAAAAAAAAAAAAAAAAAAACAGTTGCCATACGATTTTTTCGCTGCCTCGTTGGCATGCAAGATGATTTTTACATCAAGCAAATTACAGAGAAGCAGGCATTGAGCCCGGCACTCGACGTCCTGATAGAAACCTTACCCAGAGATAACCTGCTTAGCTCCGCCTGCCTTGATCTGTTTGAGTTTATAAAGAAGGAGAATATCAAGGACTTGGTTAAGTGCTTGGTTGGAAACCGTCGAGAGAGCCTCGCTCGTCTTAGCTATATGCCTACCATTCAAGGTCTCATCCTGCGATACGACCAAGCACAAGGGTTCATGGCCAATATGGACTACTCATTAGAGGGAGAAAATGATGTGACCCGGAAACTGCCATCCAATGCAAGGTTCATGGAGCATTTGCCTGTGGATCCTACCGAGGCGGATTACTGGAATACTTCAGACCCCGAGGACGAGGACGAGGAGCATCGTGACGAATCATGCAGCGCCCAGGATATTTCGAGCAACGGGTCCTCGACGCCATCCAGGCCTCTGGTCGACTATCCGTCGGATGAAGAAGTTGACGAGAATATACATTCGGAAAGCGCCACGGAAGCCAAGGTCTCGGTCGCAACCGAAGCCGCTCCCTTGTCGACCGTTGCTCCGCCCTTGGAGCGCCTGTCTGAGAAACGTCGACGTGAAGAGGACGAAGAGGATGAGCTCGGCAAGCTGCTGCAGAATAAACGTCGGAACAGTACCTCTTCTGAATCGAATGCATCAGCCAGCCCGCGTCTGTCGACGCCAAAACGAAAGTCGTTTAGCGGTGGATCTGGCACAGGAAAGATTGCCATCAGTCTGTCCACTGCGGCAGTCAGGACCGGCGGCGGGAGCAGGTTAGAGGAAGATTCCTAAGGTGTTTTGAGATTTGTTGTGTCTTTTTTTTGTTTCGTTTTTGTTTCTTTCTGTCTTTTTGACTTTTTTTTTGGCGAAGGCGCCCAGGTGGATTTCCTCCCTTTTCTCCATCTCGTCTCTGATGTGGATCTTCTGTTATCATCATGTATGTTTCTTTCTTTCTTTCTTTTTTTTTTAAAAAAAAAAATCAAAAATCCCTTCATTTGCTATCCTGATTCGTTTCTTCTACCTCGCCTCATCGGACATATTTGTTTTCCTTTTTCTCTTTTTTGAATCATGGCCGGAAAATGGCAGGCATGGGGCCTTTGAAAACGGGGGGTCGAGATGGCGTTGTGTAAAGTTTGTGTTTTGTTTCCATTGTTCGCTTTTTTTCTCCTAGTTTTATGTTTTCTTTTCTTTTCTTTTCATTTTTGGTTTCTTTTTCGCATTTACTTACATACAATATGGATTGCTTGACATTTTTTCTTGCCTTGGTATTGGCTATTTCCTGTGCTTCGCTTTTTACTCTCTTCCCTACTGAAAAAGGTGGGGGGGGGGGGGGGACGAGTCCCATGAAAGTACGGATTTTGCTCATTCGAGGAGCTGGAGGACAGACGAGAAGGGCAGGGGACAATACATTTTCCGATCTTGTTCTTTCTCGCGCCCCCCTTCTTAGTTTCCCCTTTTCAGGGTTACGTATGGCGAGCGATGCGCTAGGGAAAGGAGATTGCAAAAACCCAAGAAGGAGCAGATAAAAGACAGCAGAACAAGACAGCAAGGTACGGTGAAGAGCCCGACTGTATCTCGTACGCGCAGAAGGCATCTAACCAGCCGAGAGGGAGGGGTGGTGCGTTTCCGTGGCACGGAAAACCAGTCCCTGACGCGAGGCTATGAAAATAACGGACCATGTTCGTCGATGAAGGAATTTGAGGGGGGATATTTTCGTTTCTTTTTATTTTCTTTGTTTTCCTTATCCTTTATTTTTTTTCCTTTCTTTTATTATTATTTTTCCTTCTTATTTTCCTTTCTTTTATTTTCTTCCTTTATCTTTTTTCTATCTCTTTATTTCTCTATTTCTTTAGGTTTTTGTTTCTGTTTTTTGTTTCTATTTCTTTATATTTTTCCTCTTTTTTTTTCTACTTCTTTGTGCATTTCCTTCTGTGTCAAGACAACATGGCTGGACTGGGAAATGGGTCTTCAAATTCAATAATGGGATCCCCCCCCCCCCCTCCCCCCCCCCCAAAAAAAAAAAAAAAAAGGCTTCGATGTGTATATTGTCTTCGCGTCCACAGTCCACACACCCACACATATTTAGACCTCTTGATGTAGTATTTTGTTCTTCTCTCACAGTCTACATACACCCACACATTCAGACCTCTTGATGTGATACTTTGTCTTCCTCTCCATATTATTCACACACACACGCGTTGCCATAAACAACGTGCAGACCTCTACCTGTACTATGTCGTACTATTTCCGCCTGAACTGCCTCGACCAAGTCTCATATCCATTAATCATAAAGGCCGTAATGTTGCGCGGGGTCCTCTCCATGGCGGCCACCAGGTCGGCCATGCCAATCTCCAGCTTGACGAGGCCGGCGCCGTTGTCGTCGTCGTAGCGATCCAGCACGGCCAGACCGGCCTCGTTGCAAATGGCCTTGATCTCGGCGCCAGAGTACCCGTCCGCCAGGCGGGCGACTTGGGCAATGTCCACGTCGGGGGAGAGGCTGAGGCCGCGGAGGTGGACGGTGAAGATGGCCTCCCGGGCGAGTTGATCGGGAGGCCCCACGTAGAGGACTTGGTCGAAGCGGCCGGGCCGCATGAGGGCCGGGTCCATGGCCTCGGGACGGTTCGTGGCCGCGAGGACGAGAACCCCCGTGAGGCTTTCGAAGCCGTCCATTTCGGTGAGCAGCGTGGTGAGCATGTTGACGGAGCTGGTGCTGCGGGAAAAGGAGCCGGAGGAGGGTCCCGAGTCGCGCTGGCCGCCGATGGAGTCGATCTCGTCGAAGAAGATGATGGAAGGGGACGCGGCGCGCGCACGTTCAAAGAGCGTGCGGACGGCGCGCTCGGATTCCCCGACGTACATGTTGAGGAGCTCAGCGCCCTTGACGGCGAAGAAGTTGAAGCCGGATTCGGTGGCCATGGCCTGGGCCGAGAGCGTCTTGGAGCAACCGGGTGGTCCGTAGAGGAGGAGGCCCTTGGGGGGGTTACGCAAGACGTGACGACTTGAGGGGTTGGTGTTCTTTAGAGGAGACGGGCGAGGGGAAGAGGAGAGGGCATTGTTCGTTAGTTTTATGACACCTTGCTTGTTTAAAAGACGCAGAGAGGAGAAGAAAAAAAAAAGGGGGGGGGGGGAACTAGTAAACGACGGAGGAATGATTACTTTTGTGTTTTTAATCATCCGGTTCAGAACCTTCTTTAACGTCTCTTGTCCGCCTACGTCCTGCCAGTGAATCGTCGGCGGCTTGAGATTAATATCGTGCATTGCGGTTGGGCGTGTGATGCGCAGCGCCTGCAACATGTCCTCTTTGGACAGGAAATGCTCCGGCGCCGCGACAGTAGTCGTGTTTGCGGTGGCATCGTCGGGGTTGCTCCCTGCCGCCTCGTCATCGAGTCTGTTCCCCAGAATCTTCTTGGCATTGAGCACCAGATTCGCAAGGTCGTCCCCATTGTAGGCATGCGTCCTTTGGGCCACAGTGGCCAGGCACTCGGCCTTTTGGTCGGGCTGGATGGGGGGATCGAAAAACTCGAGAATCTCCAGACGCTCCGAGGCGCGCGGGATGGGGAGCGCAATGTTCTCGCGGAAGCGGGAGCGCTTTTGGAGCTTGGCCGGCACGTCGGTCATGTAGTCTTCGCAGGTGGCGAGGACGACGATCTTGGGAAGCGCGGCGGCGGCCTTGGCTTGTGCGGACAGGGCATCCAGTTCGTCGGCGATGGCTTCTATGACGGCCTCGCGGTTGGGCCGGTCTCGGGAGATGAGCTCTTCGAGTCCGTCGAGCAGGATCATGCAGGGCTGGGATTCACGGGCTTGCTTGAATATTTCCCGAATGGTGGTGAGCTTGTCCGAGGGCTTGATCCAAAAGGGGCGGCCCCAGCGCGAGTCGGCGATTCGCTGCAGGATGAAGGTCTTACCGGTGCCGTGGCCGCCGTGGATGACGAAGCCGCAGGATTCTCGCTCGTCCTTGATCCAGAATGGACGGGTGAAGGCCTTGAGGAAGCGGTTGATGGCGCTGACCTGGGAGGTGAGGCCCGGCACGCCCGTGACGGCGAGATGACCTCCTGTAAAAGCCGTGTCGGCAGCGTCGGCGGCAGAAGCAGCAGCAGCAGCAGCAGCAGCATTCTCGGATTCATCCACGCCGACGATGCGGATGGTCGTCGACGATGGCTTGAACTTGGCGATGCTGTTGGAGCGCGAGTTGACCGAGAGGACTTTGAAGCCCCGACGTAGTTTGTTGATATTGACTCCTTCAAAGACCATTCCGGGAAAGATCATTTCGGCACGGTCTAAGTGTAGTTGCGCACATGTTAGTTTGTCGTCTTTTGTCTTTTGAAACAAGAAGGAAAAGGGAAAAAAAAAAAAAAAAAAAAAAAAAAAAAAAAAAAAAAACTAAACCAACGTAGCGAGGTCAACTCACCCATTGACAACCCCAGGGAAAACTCCCAACAAGCAGAATATTTCGTCTCCTCCTTGCTCGCCGCCGACTCCTCGCTCACATCCCGCACCACCACCACCTCCGCGTCGGGCATCTCCGTGCTCAACCCCCCCAGCAGCGCTATCCTCACCTGGTCCCCAATCTTAAAGCCCGTCGCGTCCTGAAAGGCCCTCGTCATGACGACAATGTTGGGACTGAGATTCTTGTCCGGCATGGCCCAGAGCGACGCCTCCCTCGTCGGCAGACCCTCCAGGTCGTCGAGCTTCTCCACAACACATGGCTTCCCGTTCTCGAGGCCGTTGGTCAGCGCAATGAGGGTGTCCTTGCTGACGTAGAGGCGCCCGGCGCCGAGGAGGCTGGCTTTTTCGAGGGCCGGGTTGGCGAGGGGACGGACCTTGGCGTCGATACTCTTCTTGACCATGGTGTGTGTGAGTGTGTGTGTGTGTTTTTCCCGTCTCTCTTCGCCCGTCACCTTTTTTACCCTTTTCTCCTCGGGGCACGTCTAGTGTTTAACATGGGCGGCGTGAACTGCAAAAAGAAACCGTTTCTTGTTCTTTTTTTTTTCTTTTCTATTCTCGTCTTTTGTTTATGTATATATGTCGTTTGTTGTTGCTGCAGACCCGCGAGTCTGCGAGGGCTGATGATGATGATGATGATGATGGCGGTTGAAATTGAAAATTTCACAAACGGGGACTTGCCGTTCTTCACCAGTACTTTTCGGGACCTGACGGATCCCAGATGGGCTGCGAACCACTTTTGGCGGATGCCTACTTCATGATCCATGATCCATGATCCCACTGCTCTAATGAATGACGCTGCTGGTTTTTCACACCTGTTTTCCTCTTTTTCTTTTTTTTTTCCTTTTTCCTTTTTCCTTTTTCTTTTTTTTTCCCCTTGTCATCCAATCAAGGAGCCGCACCCACCATTGTAGAAATGTGCTTTCTCTCGTGAAACCTCCACCTCGTGCGTCTGGAAAAGAAGTGGGGGGATGGACCATGGTGAAAAATGACGTCCTCTCAGGTACATCGTGTGTACAAGGACAGGTACTACTTAGGTAGGTACTTAACCTCTCAACTTAAGCACAGAAACCAGGGTCCAATTGATTGATGCACGTCCGCGCGACGCCGTCTCCAGCCGCATAGCTTCCCGTTCCACTTGAAAGACCAAAAAAAAAAAAAAAAAAAAAAAAAGGAAACAAGCTTTCAATTTCATCCCAAATGCCTCCCCCTTCCCTCCGCGCCGCAGCCGCCCTCGCGGCTCCTGCCCGCTTCTTCTCGACCTCTCCGTGCGCTCTGCACTCGGACCCAAATCGAAACCGAAACCCAAACCCGAACCCGAACCCGAACCCGACGAGGCCATCATGGCCGCTCCTCCAGAAGCGCAGCCGTCCCGAGCGCAACATCTCCCCGGAAGGTCTCCCAGACGGCCTCCCCAAGGGGACCGCCTCGCCCCCGGGATTTCATAAAGGTCCACGAGATCAAGATGCCGAGGCCGCGAAAACGACCACGACGACGACCACGACGACGCCAGATACCCCCGAGGCAGGAGGCAGTGGAAGCGAAAGCCCGCGCGACCCTCGCATAATGCTCACCATCAGCGGTCTGAGTCCGAGCCTCAACGCCAGCGACTTTTATCGTCTTGCGCCGAGCGACCTCTCGAGCTGGCAGAGCGCGATTCGAAAGAGTGAGCCAATGTCCCCCAGTCATGTTTCTTGCATTCCCCCTCTTTTAGTGTCTGCTCAACATCATCATGGTCATCATAAATGTCTACATCAGAATACTGACAAACACCCCAGTCCAGCAACAACGCGACGCCACCTCCCTCGAACCCCTCGGCCAGTACAACCTCTCCTTCTCCACCGGCCCGGCCGCCATCTCCTACCGCGACCGCCTCCTGCGTCTGCACAAGCTCGCCCAGCACCGCCTCGACAACGTCCACGGCCTGTGGGAGAGCCTCGTGCCGCTGCACCTCCAGTCCGCGGCGGGGGACGATCCGGCCACGGAGCTGCAGGGCTTCACCGTCGCGTCCGGGTGCCCCGGCGGGGCGCCCGTGGAGGTGCAGCGGCGGAGGGTGACCGTGACGCATCCGTGGGCGCGGGTCGTGGAGCAGACGATGGAGGGGCTGGTTGAGGGCTATGGGGAGAAGCCGCCCGTGGTGCTTGTCAGGGTGTGTCCGCCTACGGCCACGGCTGCGGACCTGGAGAGATGGATACGCGAGGACGGTGTTTCGAGGGGGTGTGAGTGGGATGTGTGTCCGCCGCGGGCGTTGCGTCTGCGGGAAAAGAAGAAGAAGAAGAACAACGACAACAACACCAACACCACCAACAACAACAACATCAACAACGGCAGCAGCAGCAGCAAAGGCAACAACGGCAGCAACATGGCACAGGGCCGCTTCATCGTCGTGTGCGCCAACGACGTCGAGGCACGGCGGTTCCATCGCCGTTGGAATCAGAGGGTGATACCGGCTGGACCGGAAAATACCACGGCAGCAAGAAACGTAGTTCATGCGTCAATAATAAATTGGTAGCCACCCCAACTTGTCTTTTTCATTGACAAAAAAGGAAAAAAACGTCTCGCCGTTTGCTTATGTGCTTCGCTTTGCCTTGCTTGCCGTGCCTTGCTTTGCCTCTTCTTTCCCCTCTTCTTTGCCCCATTTCCCTTTATCCGCCCCGTGTAGTCATGCATTCGCTGTTGCAACCATATGGCCTCCCTCGTCGTCTCTTCTCCCCTGTCTGCACAAAGCACGCATTTCACACCACGGTTCAAATGCCCAGTCGGTAGAACAACAAATAAACTCATGTCCACGACATGAGTGTGCACTTTGGCGTCTTCCGTCTAATCAAAGTCCTCACTCTGTCTCTCCTCTCTACAAACGAGCGACGAGATTCCCAACTCCGTCGAATGTCATGTAATAGCCGAAAAAGAGGGCGAGAGAAGGCAACAAATAAAATAAATAAATAAAAAGAAACAGACACAAGAGGAAAAAAAAAAACTCATGTTGAGGCCCAAATCAATAATACCAACGAAACTCCAGACCACATTTGCTCTTCTAAAACGGAAAGGGAATGAGAAAGGCACAGCATGAGGGCAATATTGCGATGAAACAAGAAGGAAAAACAAAGAAGACGAATAAGACGAAAAGAAAAATCAAAAATCGTCAAGTATGGCCAACTGCTCTCAAGAAAACAACCCCACCAAGAGAAAGAGAGAATAAAAAAAACATTATCGTTTCCCGCGTCACAAGCAACCATATTAAAGTGGGACGATCCGTACCGCAAGAGCTGTGGTCACTTTCTCTCGCTCATCGGGAAACCTGGTTTGTTGCATGCTTGTGGTGCAATATTTCCTAATTTTAACAGCACTTGCTACCGCCGCTCTCACTCTTGTCGTTGACATTGATTCCGGCGGCGCCTGCTGGGTCATTTTTGGAGCTGTCGATGAGCCGCTTCTTGATATCGGCAGCCAGACTGTAGAAGGCCTTATCAATGTTGATGTTGCTCTTCGCCGAAACTTCGAGAAAAGGAACGCCGAGTTCGTCTGCCAAGGCCTGACCTTGTTCTGTTGATACAACACGCTTGTCCTCCCAGTCACACTTGTTTCCAATCAAGATCTTGTTGACGCCTTCGGTTGCATGCTGTTCAACGTTTTGGAACCAGGTTCGAATGTCTGCGTTTGACATCATGTCATGTTAGCATTTACCTCTTTGCGCAGATGACGTGTATGTGCAGAGCCAATCAAGAGCTTGCGAGACATGTATGAATTTTTTTTCTTTCTTTTTTTCTTTCGTTTTGTTTGATCATCAAGTTCTTGCTGTGCAAGGCCGAAAAAAAAAACGCACTATTGAAAGATCGTTCGTCGGTGACGTCGTAAACCAGCAGGATTCCCATGGCACCACGATAGTAGGCGGTGGTGATGGTTCGGAAGCGTTCCTGGCCGGCGGTATCCCAAATCTGCAACTTGACACGCTTGCCATCGAGCTCGATAGTCCGAATTTTGAAATCGATGCCAATCGTCGTGATGAAGGACGGCGTGAAGGAGTCCTCACTGAAGCGCAACAGACAGCAGGACTTGCCCACGCCAGAGTCGCCTATCAGCAGCAGCTTGATCTAATATCCCGGAAAATGAGTAGCGAGGTCAGCACGACGCAATCAGAAGATATTCGGACATGTGCTCTTGCTTCTGGGGCGAGTGCTTCGCACGACATTACAGAGGGAGGAAAAAAGAGAAGAAGAAGGAGGAGGAGACGAAGTGATGGCGAGTTGCGCCATCGGGAGGCAGAGAATGAATGCGACGAGAGGGACTGCGGTGAGGTGTGCGTGTGCGTGTGCGTGTGCGTGTGCGTGTGCGTGTGCGTCTGTGGGGAAGGGAGGAGAGGAGGGGAGCTGTACCAGGAAGTCATAGTTACGATTGCTCGGCATTGTGACGAAAGTGCGAGCGGTTCAGGATCAAATGAGTCTGTCGAGCAAATTGATGAATGGGCGACACAGTGCAAAATGGACGAAATCTGTAGGGACGTTTGCGGGTCGCAAAGGTAAATGAGGATGTCGAGAAAAAGCACGGCCGTAGGGAAGAAAGGGGAAGTATGGTGACGGCGACGAGGCAGGCGGCGGGTTTGGCGGGCTTGTTGTTGGAGCGATTTGGGCTCAACTGGTCTGGTGGCGCGGGCTGCAAGGTACCTAAGGTAATCTACTTAAGGTAGGTAAGTAGGTATTGGGTACCTGCTCCTGTAGGTACCCAAAGAGCTGCCCCACTGTACTCAACACCTGCCCTGCAGGCGTGGCTCCAGGCGTCCCCGGGCAGGCAAGTACCTGGGTACATGTACTCGGGCGCCTGCAAGCAATGAGGTCACGGAGAGTTCATATCGTGCAAAGCAGACATGTGGAGTGAGCCAGCGGACGAGTTGCTCCTTCTTCTCATTCCTCCACCGCTCCGTCTACCTGCCATGCACCGTCTGGTGGCGCCATGAATGTCTTGGTCCCTTGCTATTGGTGGACAGGTAGGCCAAAAAAGTGTTTGACCGCACAAGGTACGCAAGGGAAAAAGGGTCTTCATTTCTTGGATTTTTCTTGTTCTTCATTTTTTTCTTCTATTTCTTCTCTTCTTTTCTTAAAAAATAAATGAGGGGTAAAAGAAGCCGGAAATGACAGGGCTAGCAATTAGGTGTTCAAACTTGGAAAAAACATCAACGACAAGAAATCGTGACAAACAGCTGGCGCTCGCGTCTCATGTACCTACCTTTTGTCATCACGTCAAACAGCGCAGGCATAAAGCATAGATCATGAGTGGAGATTTACATGTACTCTGCAAGATTTCGCTTTCCGTCGCTTTCCTTTTTTTCATCATCCGTAAAAGTATGCCACTTCATAAACAGAAAAAAAGTGGTAAATCATGCGCATAATATTCCAAGCCAGTGAACATCACCCTTTTACGGCCTCACCGTTTGCAACTCTAGTCCCCTATATTACATATATGGTACACATTCCGTCTCACTTTTCCCCTTCATCATGTCGGTAGCTATTCGATGCAAGCCTTCTTTACTCATTGATCTTGGCGAGAATCCTGAAAGAAAAGAATTGCAGTTTAGCCATTCATGAAGAGAAAGAACTCTTGAGAATCCGAATTCCGCATGTACAAACTTACTCGCTTTCCCGGAATAGCTGGTACTCCTCCTCCCCAGCCTTGACTGGCGATCCGCCAAACTGCACAGAATTTCACGTCAGCCACTCCGTCAGATATACAGAGTAACGTCAAACCACTGCCTAGTCCCGCTTTCTATCTTGTCTGCCATGGAAGGTTCAAGACTGGCGCCCCGTAGGACGAGGAGACACGGCAAAACACAGAACATAAAACAGCAAGGACAAAACAAACGTACCGAAGGAATCAAAACTCGGTCACCGACAGCAACGCCCATTGGCAGTCGGTTTCCCTGCTTGTCCAGCGCACCAGGTCCCACGGCAAGGACCTTTCCCTCATTCAACTTCTCGACGCTCGATTCGGGCAAGAAGATGCCGCTAGCCGTCTTGGTCTCAGCCTTGATGCGCTGGACGAGGACTCGGTCCAGCAGAGGTGCGAGGGCGCGGATGGATCGAATTGAAGTAGCCTGCGGTTTTGTTTTAAATTTCCTATGTCAGTCTTCCAATGCACCAAAGACGTATTTCGAGAGCTGCTCTCCCCTCCATTGCGTGCCTGGTTACCAGACGACAGCAAGTGGCGGCTGAAGCGAACGAGGCTTCTGCATCGCGGACATGCAGGAATCGCGGGGTGGGGAGAAAGAAAGAAGAAGAAGAAGAAACGGCTGGAATTTCGTGAATGAACCTACCATTATGATTAGAATATATAAATTGTGGAAGAGAGGGACGCAGGGAGGGAATCGCGCTGAAGTCGTGACAAGAAGAAGATGCGATTGACGAATGATGCGAGGGACACGGGCTTTTGAGATAAAGAAGTTGCGAATTCAGGCAGAGTGGAGCTTTGTTCCAACAGCTTCGAGAAGGTCGAGTCTGGTTAGCAAAACTTTTTTTCCCCTGTAAAACAAGGCCGCCACATCACATCACCGTCCCGGCTGGTGAATTTTCCCGGTTCCGGGACCCACCTCTTTCTGGGCCAAGGCTAAGCTGTCACAGCTGTTTCGAGTTTCGAGGAACATCTGCAAACTACACCAGAGCCTTGAAACTTTTTGCTTTATTACCTGCCACCTATGTTGTGGTTTGTATCTTTTATCAACTGGAAACGCCCCGAGGCATACATATACAGCCATATATACTACTGTTGTGTTGGTGTTCAAATCCTGTCGCTTCTGTCCGGATGCTCTCTCTCTTTGCTGTTGCAGGAATATGCATGACTTGCAACTGAAACCCAACTCTATAACCAGAGATCCGGCCTGTCTTCAACGCCACCAGACGCAAGCAAGAACAAGTAAACAAAGATGTAGGTGAAATGAAAGGCTAAATACTGAAAATGGTCGCCCCTGATCCAAAGAAGAAGAAGAAAAGGAAAAAGGAAAGGCAGAATATATACATATATATAGCATATGTATATATTCATATATGAAGAACAACTCTGCATATTATCAAGTCTTGGGCGACTGCTGCTGAGAAGCAGGAGGTTCAAGTACGTGAGTGTGGTCTTCTGCCGGGAGAACATCGCCATTATCCAGTTGCTGACAGATGACCGCATCCGCCACCCAAATCTCTTCCAAAATCTCGTCCATTTTGGCGCGAGTCTTTGGGTCGAGGTCTAGCATTCGGTGTATAATGTGACGACTTTCTCTTGGCAGCAAACGAAGAATTCTCCAAGGACCACGAATAATTTCCTTGCGCTCTCCAGTGCCACCTGTGCCCTGAGAGGTCTGCGAGTCGCCCGCAGAGGTGGCTTCTGGGCCATCTTTGTCGTTGGGGACGTGGTATTGCGAGTGCTTATAACGGTGACCTTTTGCCTTTGCGTCATCTTCGGGAAGGAATTCTCGTGGCACAGCCGTAGACAGATCGTTTGTCGATTTCGAATGGTCAATGAGCTTCGATGGGTCATGTCCAGGGGTAGGATCAGACGCGAACAGTTTGAATGAATTGTCTGTCATTCTTGGAATTTTCCACGGAAAGCGTCTAAGAGTCATGCAGCAGAAGATGATGGCTAGAGACCAAATATCCACGGCAGCTGCATCGTACTCCTTGGAATCATACACCTCGGGAGCGAGATAAGGATCAGATCCGACGATTCCTAAGTGATGACGAGGAAACGTTAGCCGTGGTTGAACGAACTATTTTTGAAAAAAAAAAAAAAAAAAAAACCTAAAACTGGTGACCGTAAAACGGAACAAGACTAACCCTTGGCAGCGACAGTGTCATTCTCAAAGGGATACTTAAAGACATGAGCACTGCCAAAGTCAATAATCTTCATAATACCCTTGTCGCTGACGACAACATTATCCAGTTTGAGATCTCGATGTGCAAGCCCTACACTGTGCAGATAGGTTACTCCATTCAGAATTTGCAGGAAGCAGCATCGAACTTCTTCCCGACTCATTCTGCCCGTCATGACAATGGCAAACAAATCAAACGGTGCATATTCCATGACTTCGAACCAACGACCCTTTTCCTGGAGAATATCCAACGTCTCGATGATATTGCCGTGGTGCAGGGTCGAACCAACACAAAATTCCGCAGTAACCTTCTTGTTGTATTCTCTTTCCGTCTCGTAGCTATGCCTGGCCCGAAACTCCTTGACGGCAAAGACGGTGTTGTCCTCCTTACGACGCATCAGTCTGACAGATCCACCGGCACCGGCACCGAGAACCTTGCCCAGCCTGCCATACTTGGAGGTTAACCCGTGGTCATCTCCAAAGGGGAGTTGCTGGGTAGAGGATCGCGGCGTTGAGGGCGTTTTCGTATCAGGAGCAGGCGAGAATTCTCTCTTTTTGGTTGAATGACCAAGATGTTGATTGTGGCCAGACATGCGGAAAAAACGCTTCAAATCGGCCATGGAACCTTGTGGGATGTAAGGTTGGCTGCCATCGACAGCGAGATGCTCGTCGCTTCTGCCGAACAAGCCGGACGATCGTTTCTCGCACAGATTGGACTTGGAGCTGGAGGGCGACCCGTGCTTCTTCTTCCTAGAGAAGACAAAGCGAGGGTCAATCGAGTGTCGGGTGGGATGTTGCTGCTGCGGCGGTCGTTTTCCTTTGGCGTAGGGATCGTTGACATCTCCAACAGGGGTGACAGGCTTCGAATAGAATTGGGACGCAGTGCCTCGTGAAGGACTTGATTCCCTGGATACGGGGACTGAGCCAGGTCCGACACCAAACATGCCCCGTCTATGAGACTTTTGATGTTCAGTCGAGGATGACCGTGTGAGCACATGATCCGAGGAGACGGCACGAGGTGGAAGGGCTCGTCTCGGCTCAGGGCCCCTCGGCCTTTCGATGGAGGTTGAAGTCTGGGGTGTAATGATCTGGGGATCGCTCGAGGCAGCCGGGTGCTTATTCTCGTTCCCTTTGAATGTCTTCTTTTCGGCAGACGAAGACGGACCTGATGCGGCGGGGGTCAGAGGCGGCGAGGTCAGGGCAGAGAGCCTTGGGCTGCCATGAGGGGACTGAAAGCCAGAAGAGCTGGGCGTTGGCAGTCTGGTGGACTCGGGGGATTGATCTTCCCGGGATGGGACCTTGATTGACACATATATCAGGACTTTTGAAGGCTCTTGGGGCCAGGTACAAGAGGGGCTGGGCTTGAATGCAAGCAGTGATGGCCAAGCCAACTTACTCTAGACGGAGGGAGCGAAAAGGCTTCGAACTGGAAGGTGTTCATGCGCCTCGCTTGGAGAGGGCGGCCGTGCAGAGACTTTGTGAAGGCCTTGAGCTGATCGGTATCGGTCTCGGTCTCGGAGAAAGTATAGTCGCCATCTTGCTTGTCGTCGGATGCCGGGTCCGATGGTGATATCTCTTCGGTGGAGACGGCGAAGCGAACTGCGGGAATATCTTGCTTCATTTTGGAGTCGCGGCCGGCCGCATGTGAAAGATTCGACGATTGATGAGGGGCTGTGGGGTCCATCATGTAATGTAGCATTAATCAGTCAGTTGTCCGGGCGAGACATGGGAGGCTCCAACTTTCAGAAGGAAAGAATGATGGGAGGACGGTTTTCAAGGGGACAAGGAAGCCGGCGACGGGGTTCATGTCGTGAAAATAAGCGTGCTGCCAGCTGCTTGGGATGGCAGCGTTGCATCTGCAGCTGCAAGCAGACATGAAATGTTTCCGGACAGCGGGGAGAATCGAAGTGGCCAAGTGATTGACGGAGGGACGGGCTGGGATCTGTGGATGGAGAGATGAACGATGGGAACTTGGGGAAGGAGGGGGTCCACATTGATTCTGATTATCCAGATTTGGTTGGTTGGGTTGCTGGGTACCGGGAGCTGGGGACAGGCTGCGCTGGAGGCTGTGCTGGGAACTGTTGAAGCCGGAAGAGTCGGTGGGTGGGGGGAGAGGGGGGGCAAGAAAAAAAATGCCGATGCGAAGATTCATCAACGTACCGGAAACATGATGACGCCCGAGAAGTCGGACATGCCCATCCGACGACGTGGAGGGCGACATGAAAGGCGGTCGTCGTCTGCACGTCTACGCACAATGGCACAAGATGCAAGGGCGGGCGGGCGACTCAAAGCTGCCGATGTTCGTCCAGATTGTACGACTTTGTGCCCGGTGCCTGCTCGGCGGTTGGGCGTGGAGGGGGTTTTGAATCAAGGCAGGAAGACGAGAAGCCTCGGTGTTGTGTTGGTGCAGCTCAGTCTGGTCCAACGTGCCGACATGGACTGACGGACTGACGGACTGACGGACTGACGGACTGACGGACTGACTGACAGACAGACCGGCGTCGCCAGTTCGGCGTTACCAGATCAATGTGGGCGGCTCTTGTGGGACCCGAGGAAGCGCGCGTAGGAGAGCCAATAATACCGCTTTCACGAGCTGCAAGGACCCACATGGTCAAAGTAAGGCTTGACGGTTTCTTTTCTTTTCTTTTTTTTTGTTCCCTTCTTTTCTTATGTCTCCATCATTTGATCCACGCGTTGATCAACGAGGGCGAAACTGGGAAATAAAATCCTCGTAATCATGGGGTTCCGTTCGTCTCTTACGTGACGCAGCTCTGAATATTATTGACTGTTGGTTTCAAGCCGTCTTATACGATGAATGTCGCTGTGGCGGCCATGTGCTTCTTCCATGTCCGGTTGGCAAAAGGAACGTGCCAACTTTGAACGGACACAAGGATTTGGACCCAACATGGCATCAACCTCGAAAGCCGAGGGCGCACTGCAATAATGAGCGAAGAAAAGAGTTGTCATTTCTCTCTCTCTCTCTCTTCTTTTTTTCTTTTTTTTTTTTTTTTTTTNTTTTTTTTTCTTCTACTTTACGTTACTACTTATTATGTAT